>APFE031746168.1:11327-26774 GCA_000404065.3 Pinus taeda | reverse complement strand
TGTTGGAGCTCTTATTCTTTCATCCACAGTGTTAAAAGGAACAGGTTGAGTTTAGACCGGGCAGAGACATTGGTTTATGTTCATTACAACTTGCGATTGTTGTCCCATTATTGTGAAGATGCAAAGTCTAATAAAGACTTGTTGATTTGGGACAAGAATCCAGAGGAGCCCAATTTGGAGGATGGAGTGTTGCTATTAGAGCAATTAGACGATGCTCTTATCCAGGTATGTCCATTGTGGTATGAATTTTCCAATTTTTCCTTATAAAGCATTTCTCTAATTCATGTTTTTAATTTTTTTGTTAACTAGTGTTTTTTTTTTTGCATGTATTTTTTGAGCGATTCTAGGATGATGATGATCGTGTTGATATGCCACCCCCACCCCCATCTGGTCCCTTGGTTCCTAGGTTCCATGGTTCAACACCAACAGCAGGGGGTTCTTCTTTATCAGTTTTAGTGCCACAACTTCCACAGACACCATCTTCTTCGTTGCCACCACGTGGAGGCCCGCCGCTCGGTTCTCTTCGTGGTGGAAGTAGGAGAGATTAGTAGCTCTATTCACAATCTACTACTTTTTGTCATAGATTACTCATTAGACTTGTAGACTTGTGAATTTGAATTTTGAACCTTTTTGGCTTGGCGGTGACCAAGTGACATATTTTGTAAACATTATTATTTGAATTTTGGACATGACAAATGTTGACAGTTGCTTACTTGCTAGATAAATCATAATATGCTCTATGTTTTATGTTTTATAATATGCTAAAAAATTTGATGCATGTTTGTAAAAGCTAGAATATAGATGGTTGTTGTGCATACTAGTAACTACAATGGAATCATGGATGCCATATCTATCTTGATTTATGCAAAATATGCATGTTTTCATGTCTTCTACAATTAATTTGGTATTTGGGATGTTTGTATTGAGTATAAATGCAAAAAAATTAAAATAATATATATATATAGCAGACGCTTTCCGCGGAGACGCTTCGCTTCCTAGATTTTTGGAAAATGACACTTCCGCGCTCCGCGCTTCCGCTTCGCTCCCGCTTCGTGCAACATTGATGTGAAGGAATCCATTTGGAAGTGGGAGAAATCTCAATTAGATCAACTCACTCCTAGAGTCACAACGATCCAAAACTCAACGATATTTTCGCTCCAAGCTTTCCATCCAACGAAGAGCAAAAGGGAGTTTTCTTACTCTATAACTACTTGATCGTCCCTTTAAATTTAAAATACTTCTTTGATTCTAGTTCTTTCAAAGTTATATCTCATATTCAAGAGTCATTTCCAAAGCTATACAAGTTTGGAAGTTCACTCTCATTACTTGAGCTAGTATTTTGTATATTAAATTGTAGTTTAGTTTTGATTTCATTTTCCTAATTTCAAACTGACAATTGGTTTTGTGTTTTACAACCCATAGGCTTGAGCATTGGGCACCAAGGAGCTTGAGGAGAAACTTTGGGAAACTACTCACTCGTGTATGTAGGACACCCTCACGCTACCCAAACACTGATTTCTAGGGAGGTCATAAGCACTTGGGAGAGAGTTGCAAACTCATCTAGGTCATGGACCTTTTGAGCCTTGTGAATCTCTTTTGAAGAGTTTTTTCCATCTTCAATTTTGTCGTCATTATATTTTTTGGGAGAGAGTTTAGCTTTGTTAGATTCCGATATTTCTAAAGATCTCTCCATATTGTGGGCAGCCCTCTTAAAGGGATTTTTACCCACTTAAAGCGCTAATAAAAAACATTAAAAAAAAATGTTTGAGGGAGTTTGGAATTTTTCCCATGGCACCCCCTTCCTCATTTAGAGGAGGGATTCTTATGGGTGGCCTAATTTTGTTTCTAGTTTTTCTTAGCTTTCTAGCATTTAATTTCATTTTGTGCATGCTTAAAATTAACACATTTCACTCTACATGCATTTTTTATTAATCTTTTATTTAAATTCCCATGTGCATAAGCTTCCAAATTGTAAACTTGAGCAAATCTTATCTTATGTGTAAACACTTCATACTTTGGCAAGTTTTAATTGTTTCATAATTTCTTCAAATATATGCTTTGCTACTTGGTTAATTTATGTTATATGACATGAAAACTATTGGAGCACTATCATTTATTTGAAACAATTGTGTTGGAATTTCTAAGTTAGACACGTTAGAAACCCTTCATGCACTTTACTGATTTATTCCTACCTACTTGTTCTATTAATTGACAAGTTATTTACCATGTAAATACTGGAAATAAATACAAGTACATGCTCAACACATTACAGATCATCAACTGAAGGAAATAGAAACAAGCACACAAGTGACACCGTTGTTTTTGGACTAATGTCCCCGAAAAAACCCAATGCGGGAAAACCGGTGCAGCTATCTGAGGGTTTGATTTATTAAGCAGCTTCATAATACAATCTAGGTGTCAAATCCGACTCACCCAACAGAGAAAAATCTCGGCAGTAGCACTTCTCTAGTCAGAAGTAGATATTCTAGCTGAAACCTTGGATAAACACTTTGGCAGCTCTACAACTCCAATATGCCCCACAAAACCCTAGTGTCAGCCTCTAGGGATTGTGTCAGCCTCTCTCTGGCCCAACGTTAGCCCAACGTCACTCTGGCTTGGCCTGCGTCAGCCTCTGGAGGCACTGCATCAGTTCTCTGGCCCTCTGTGTAACCCACGCTGGCCATCTGAGTCACTCTGCAGCTCTTGGCTGCCTCCCTAGCTGCCTCTGCGTGGACCCTTAGCTGCTTCTGCGTCCCTCTCCGGCTACTGTGCTGATCCTCTCGTGCTATCTCTACCTCTCTGCTTCTGTATTCGCTGCCCCTTAGCTGCGCCTCTAATCACTCTCTCAACTTTCTCACCAAACCCAACCCTAGAAAGTCAAAATCTTGATCTCTTGGTGTGTTCTCCAAGTGACCCTCAAACCTCCTCTTATACTTTTCTCATTGACAAATCAACGGCAGAAATTAAGTCCCTAATCAATGGCTAAGATTAGATTTGACTTGATCCATGACTTTTGGACCATTATAAGATAGTTTTATATTAATTCACATTAATATTTTATTTTCCCTAAGTTTAGACTTAGGGACTCCATTAAAAATATTAATTATTTTAATATCTCCCAAACTGTTCAGAATTTGCCCAAACCATTTCTAGGTATTGAAGATCTCATGTGCCTTAGCCTTTCCACCAATCTTCGTGGCTAGAGCACATCCGATGCTACCCCTAATCAACACTCCCTCTTAGCGAGGACTATGCTCTAGTAATACTCCTCACTGAGCATCACTCTGATCATCCAGCATCGGTCTTTGTGCTGATGCTAGGCCTGCTACCCAACATCCTCTGCACTACTGCATCCTATACTGCTACCCATGACCTTGCCACTGCCATTGCTGCATCTGTACTGCAACTCCCGTTGCATCCGTGCTGCTACCCATGGCCCTGCCACTGCCACTGTTGCATCTGCATTGCAACCCCTCTCATCATGTTGCATTGTGCTGCCCATAGCACTACCACTGCTAACTGCTACACTGCAAACCAGTTACTGAGAAGTAAGTAATTGATCTCCCAACTCTGACATCTCCATCAGGCTAGAAACACTCCTGATGTTGAAGCTCCCTTTGTCACTGACAAGTGCTCCCTCTCTGACCTCTGCGCTGCTGCAACAACTCCATGCATCTCGCACCATTGCACACCTCTTTGTGCCATCCTGCATTGGTGCAACACTCTCGTGCCTCTCGCACTGTTGCAGCCTGCTAGCCTCGCATTGTCCTGGGAATCCTGCACTATAGCTCCCTCTGCATCTGTCTCTATTGGCATCGCCAGTACTGCTACTCCTCTTCGGGGCTCCCGTAGCAAGGTCTAATCCAAGACGCTGTGTACCTCGAGGATCTTGCCCCTCATCGCCTATAGTCTGCTTGACTACAACTCGATGTCTCCCCACTTCCGCTCAAGTGGTGTGTGTGCACTCATGGCACAGTCATCCTCTGTCTCCACTTCCTTCTCTGCCCTTGCTGGCGCAACCTTGGTCTCGGAGGCCTCTCCCTTGCTCTTCTTCCTTGGACATTGGGTCGCATAATGACCCAGCTCCCCACAGTGGAAGCATTTGACCTTGGACAGGTCCTTCTTCTTCTATTTCTCATGCTTTAGCTCAAGATGCTAGGGCAGCATCCACCTCCTCCTCCTTTTTGATTCTGATCCCCTTCTTGGCGAAGAGAAGCCCACATTTCCTCCCAATCTGAAAGGGTCACCCCGCCCAGTGTGCTTTGGACAAACACCTCCCAGTCTTCTAAGACTGCGTTCAGGGTTGTTCTCACCATCAATTCTGGATCCAACATTGCCCCTACGGAAGTCAACTGATCCCAGATCTCCTTCAATCGACTGAGGAATGGGTCGATTTGTTCCCCCTTCTGCATCTGGTATGATCGTAGCTGATTTTCTAGTAGCATCTTCCTCTGCACGGAAGTATGCTGATACAACTTGGTCAGGGCCTCCCACATCTCCTGTGTCGTGTTCTTCTCAACGATATGGGGTACTATATGATCCTTGACCCCGTCAAGGATGATACTCTTAGCTCTCGCCATTGCATCCTCGTACCTGTTGTTATCAGTTGGGTCAACTAGGACCGTTATCGTCTTCAAGGCGAAGTGCTTGACACGATTTCTATCAAGTATGGATAAGATTATGGCCTTCCAGACTATGAAGTTTGAGGCTCCATCCAGTCTGTCCTGGTCTCTTACTCCTTATAGTGCCATTTCGTTGCTCCTCTACTTCCCTCTTGGAAGTTCTCGGTGTGACTCCCTCTGAGTCTCGACTTCCTTCCTGGAAACCCTTCTGCCAATGTCAAGATGCCCCCACTCTGATCGTTTGTGCAGCTGCACCATTGATCCAGATTTCTCGGCTAGAAACCCTCGGTAGCAACTCCCTCCTTGGCCTTGCCCTGTTAGGTACTGTTTTGACTATAGTAACCCACCAGCTCCACTCTGCAATTTACCCACAGCCTCCTAAACCCCAGAAAGTTGAAGGTTAGAGCTCTTAGGCTCTGCACAATCTCAACACCAGCGAATCAGCTTCCTCAACCAACTGCGTCAGCCCTCCTAGGCTCTGCATGGCTCTGCGTGAGCCTTTCTTTGCCTCCCTCAACCTCTGCGCAACCTCTTCTTGGCTCGATCTTGATGACATATGCACTGCATCACCCCTTCCTTGCTGCTACTCTGCTAGGAACAGCTTTTGTCACTCGGGACAGTTGTTTTCTCTTGTTTCTGCTCTGCTCAGCTGATGTCCTCAGTTCTCTTGTAATCTGCAACCACGCTCTGATACCATGTTAGAATTTCTAAGTCTGACACGTTAGAAACCCTTCATGCACTTTACTGATTTATTCCTACCTACTTGTTTTGTTAATTAACAAGTTATTTACCATGTAAGTACTGGAAATAAATACAAGTATATGCTCAATACATTACAGATCATCAATTGAAGGAAATAGAAACAAGCACACAAGTGACACCGTTGTTTTTGGACTAATGTCCTCGGAAAAACCCAATGTGGGAAAACCGGTGCAGCTATCTGGAGGTTTGATTTATTAGTAGTTTCATAATACAATCTGGGTGCCAAATCTGGCTCACCCAACAGAGAAAAATCTCGGAAATAACACCTCTCTACTCGGAAGTAGATATTCCGGCTAAAACCCCGAATAAACACTCCGGCAGCTCTATAGCTCCAATCTGCCCCACAAAACCCCAGCGTCAACCTCTAGGGCCTACGTCAACATCGCTCTAGCCCAGCGTCACTCTGGCTTGGGTTGTGTCAGCCTCTGGAGGCACTGCATCAATCCTCTGGTCGTCTGTGTCACCCACGTTGGCCCTCTAAGGCACTGCGCAACTCTTCGCTGGCTCTGCGTGGACATTTGGCTGCTTCTGTGTCCCTCTCTTCGACTACTGTGCCGATCCTCCCAGTGCTATCTCTGCCTTTCTGCTTCTATATTCACAGCCCCTCAGCTGCAACTCTGATCACTCTCTCAACTTTCTCAGCAAACCTAGCCCCAGAAAGTCGAAATCTTGATCTCTTGGTGTGTTCTCCAAGTGACCCTCAAGCCTCCTCTTATATGTTTCTCATTGACAAATCAACGACTGGGATTAAGTCCCTAATCAACGGCTAAGATTAGATCTGGCTTGGTCCATGACTTTTGGACCATTCTAACACAGTTTTATATTAATTCACATTAATATTTTATTTTCCCTAAGTTTAGACTAGGAACTCCATGAAAAATATTAATTATTTTAATATCTCTCAAATTGTTTAAAATTTGCCTAAACCCTTTCTGGGTATTGGAGATCTCAAGTGCCTTAGCCTCTCCACTAATTTTCGTGGCTAAAGCACATCCGATGCTACCCCAAATCAAAAAATTGTAGTTTAAAGCAATCTATTTATTTTACTTGCCTATTTTCTATTTAATGGTGCAAACACATATGAGCTCATTTACATTCTAGTCTCTCAAGTTTTGCAACTATCTTATTTCTCATTAAAGCATTCACATGTAGCATTATTTTAAATTGGGGAATTAACAAAATTTGCACTTCATCTAGGCATTTTAGTATAGGAAGGCCCCAAGCCTCATTAAAATTTTACCTATAAGTTGGTTGAAGTAGACATCTTAGGGACCCTCTACTCCTCTATTGACTCATCACTATGAAATCCATATATTTGGGCGAGGGTGAGGTCTGAGGATTGAAGAGTTAAATTGTAATCTTGTTGTAGAGATAATTATAAAATTAACCAAGAGCACTTTCCATTACATTTACTTTACTTGTTTCTTGATCGTTTGATTTTTCATCTACAAAGTCTATTCCAAAAGCAAGTATTGTAATCCTTTCAAACAAGTGCTTTCTTTTTATGCTTCAAGTCTAATTGCATATTGATGTCATGTTTTAGCACTTCCTTTCTTTTACATTTCCAAGTTAATTACTAATTGTTGGGTTTTGACAAGATATGTTTCACATGTTTTGATTCATAAAGTCGATTATCTCAAAAGAATTTTTTTATCTTGAAATATCCTGTGTTAACAATCTTTTGTTTACATTTCAGGGTTACTTTGTTTTTTCTTTTGAGAGCATTGCATTTTACTTTGAGCAAATATATCTTTAAATTGTTGAGAAAATTCCTTATAATGCACTGGGTTTATAGTTTTCCCCATGTTAATGATTGACATTGTTATTTTAAGTTGCTCACATCATATTTGCTCATAAATCCTTAAAAGTAATCCATTTTCACTATAATACTCTCCTAGAAACTCACATATTTTAACGTAACTTTTTCATTAGGGACCACCCCTCTTAGTTAACCTAGGAGATAGCTCAAACGGAGAGAGTCAGGATTAGTGTGACAGCTCCTTCTCTGAGTTCCCTGCCACCAACCACGCCTTGTGGGGTTGAAGGTTTTTCTCACTGACTTGTAGGTAGGTGTAAGTAGCAGGTGATAACAGGACACAAACAAGGTCAAGGGTTTAGGGTGAAACTTCAAACAAAAGGTCTTGACCAAGTAAGGGACGAAAAAGGATCAAAGCAATTATATTTGACTTGAATTTTCAATACAATGATCTTTGATGAAGCCACTAACCTATGAAACCTAGGCCAATAACAGAATTGGAGCTAGGGCTTGGGGTATTTTGAAATCTAGCCACAGGAATTCTCTCAAAATTTTTGAGGGCCTAGAGGATACACCAGCATAGTTGTGACCCAACTCCCTCACCAAATGGATGGCTACAAAGAATTCTTTGTGATGCCCTAGGAGACACTACAATTAGGCCTCAGAAAAAGAAAGAGAGGTAGGTGAAAAGATTTACGTTGAAGTGATCACCAAGGATTAGACCAGTGCCCAGTCTATTGGGAGAATAGAGTCAATGGATGTCAACCTTTGGAGTTTCTTTTACCCAATCAAGGAGTTCCCCAGCAACTTCGTATAGCCCTAAAGGCAACTAGGTTACCAAAAAAATTTATAATTCTTCTACTACAATTTGATAACTTATCAAGGTAATTATTAAAATAATGTACACGTAGGAACATTCATTCACTATACCCAATCATGTAACATATGCAATACCCTCACAGAATCAAGATTTGACAAATTTGCATTTCATTAAGGCAGAAACTAAGATTTCATGAGCAAAAATTCTATACATTATACATGACCACATAAAGTAAAGAAATAGACCATGAGAATTACTTACAAGTATAGCAAGTATATCCAATCATCAAAAGGAGAGAAAATCGAAGCTCCAAGGCCAAGACAAGATTTCCAAATATCAAAATGCATCAAAGATCATCGAATTCGTCCTCCAATAGCTATATCGAAATTCTCAAGAAGAGATAAAGATCCAAATCCAAGTGATGTTGAATGAGAGAGAATGCCTCTCTTCTATTTATACAATCCTCTAAGGGATTTGAATGACCTATTTTAGCCTAATAATGCCCCTAAAGTAAAATAATGTGCAAAATAACAATACTTTTGGTGACAATCCACCAAATAGCTCCATAATATAAAAAATAAGCCTCTAAAGAAGGTCAAAATGATAGATACATTAGGTCGAAGGGCCATTGAACAGCCAAATGGAGTCCAACATGTGCCAAAATGAGTGGAGGGGCTTCAACTATAGTGATAAAGGGGGTGGCCCCTTAATCTCCAAGCAAATGACCTGTGGTGCTCCCAAGTGGCTTTGGGGCACAAAAACATCCTCATGAGTCTCCAAGTGAATCGAACAAACTTGTACTACATTTGTAAGGGCTGGAACAATGATGCAAGCCCTCCCTTTGCCTCCCATGGTAATACATAACCCCATCTGAGCCCTAGATCAACTGCCAAGTGTGTGGTGCAATTGTGTAGCTCGTTGGCAAGGTGGTCCAAGTGCATCATCATCATCAAATAGGTGAAACATAAGTGAGCAATGGATGGTACTGAAGGATCCCATGGCATGGCTATCTGCTCTGAGCTATAGTGGAGGCCCAAGGCTCTCAACGCATACCCTACAAATGCCAATGTGACCCTCTGGAGGGCTTAGACCTTGTATAGGTAGACCAAACCCCAATATGAAGACACACCTACAGTCTTGTATAAGATCCAATGCGTCTCCTCACCTTCCATTACAACAAACCATCAGTGTAATTGAGTAAATAAGCTTACAAACCATGGAACCAAGTGGGCACTTCATAGTGGCATGCCCTTCTATGACGAGTTTTAGAGTGTCCAGGTGCCTTCAAGTTCAAGAAAAGGGTTAACCAAGGATCCTATTAGGTGGTTTCAACCTCTAAGGGAGTGACAGATCCATGGTACATCCATCAAGTGGTAGGTGTCATGTGATATAATGATGAAATAGACTGGGGCATCAAGGGAACACTCCAAGCCACATGCCATAGTACAAGGGTAGCTAAGATAAGCGCAGCCCACACTTGGGTGTATGAATGTAGAAGGGAGCAATCGTGGTACATGAGTTACCCTACCCATTGTTTCTCCACCCTTCCTTATATGCCTTTTGCCCTTTATTGATTTTTCTTTTAGAACTACTCGGGGCTCCAAGTGATGAGAGCATGATGTGAATGATATAGCAGTGAATACCCCTTTAAGGTCAAGCAATTCATTGCCCACCAGGGGTTGGGACAATCATGGGTTCCTTAATTATGCAAGGGGTCAATACAAGGGACCCTAGGAACTAAGGTGTGATGGTCATAGTGATGGCGGTAGAGCTCATGTTTGGCTTTTGCCCACATGCTAAATTTGTATGTCTCAACCATCTTTTGTATTTTATGGTACATTTCTTGTTGAGAGTGGTCACATTATGCTTTTTTACTTTCTTTTAGCTACATCAACTTCTGGGCCATCATTCCAAGCCTGACCCAAAGTGTGGACAAGGTGAGAGGGAGGTTAACTCCTTGTGGACCCAATAGACAAATGTGGACCCGGATAAGAAATATGTGAAAAGGGGTTATAATGAGTGAAGGGGAGTGATTATGTGATGTTAGGAAGCGAGACCATGCAACCAAAATCGGGATTTCCCAAGTAATGCCACTCCTAAAGCTAGCAGCCCATAAAGGAGATCCCACAGGACTAGGACACAAGGTTAACAACCAAATTGGACAAGGAAACAAGAGCACAAACCAAGCCCATTCTTTCCACAGAATCCCCCCACTAATCCATGTTTAGAAGTGTCCATGACAAGTAAGCGAAGATACCCAACTACATAATCAAAAGCCATACCTTCGAGGTTGGAAGGCCCACCTTCAAACATACAATCATAACAGATGGGCAAGGATCCATAATGGCTAGTTTAGGTGGGGGTGATGGTGGCACATCGAGCTATCTAATGGTTGCAAAGGGTTGGTGGTTGTCAGTTGAGAACCATCTAGGAGAAATATTCTTCCTATGGATGTCACCCACAAGTGGTGGGTAACAAGACTACTGACCCTGTCGTCTACACCTACCTATAGTTAGTGAGTAAACCCTTTAACCCCACAAGGTGTAGTTGGTGGCAAGGAACTAAGAGAAGGGGTTGTCACCTATTCCCAACTCTCTCCATTTAAGTTATGTCATAGGCTAGCTATGGGGCATGGTCCCTACAAGAAAACTAAGTTAAAGATGTGAGGTTTCTAGGAGAATGTTAAAGTGAAGTGGATTACTTTCTTAAGATTGCAAGCAAATATGATGTAAGTAATATGAAATGAAATAACCATTAACAACCATCAACATATGAAATAAGCATAAGCATATGAAAGACCAATGCCTTTTAAAGCATTGCTCAAAAAATGAAAGATATTTGCTTAATATAAATGAAATGCTTTGAAATAAAAGCACAAGTAACCTTGAAAGTGAAACAAGAACATGTTAGCACAATGACACAAGATATAAGAATGCTTTCAAATATATATGATCAATTGCTAAATCAAAGCATACAAGGTTATCTTGCAAAACAAAAACAATTAGTATTCTACATGCAAAATATAGATGAAATAATGTTTGCCGAAACAAAGTATTCAATTCAATAATGACAAGTAAAATGACCAATTGCAAGTAAAACCATGAGATGTATTAGAATGAAATGCACCTATACTAGATTTGAATGCAATTATCTTTGTTATTTTTAATTTAAAATGTCTAATCTAGGTGAGACGTCCTCCTCTTGAGCTTTTACCAAGGGGTAAAAATTGGGGTGACTATAGGAAAGAGGGGGCGAGGGCACAGACGTGTCATTAACGATATTAGTCCCCCGATTCTTATGAGCTAGCGTGTGCCTTCGTTTTTACAAGGGGACAAGCCACCTTCATAACTGCAGGGTCACAACGCATTTAGCTTACTTTGTACCAAATGGAAGAACTTTCCAAGAAGTCTTTTTTCCCTATGATTTCTATCAACCAAGCTTATGCTTGGAGGTTGATTTTAAGTTTGCAACTAAGTTAAGCTACCTACTATGATGTGCAAGTAAGTTTGCAAAAGTTAAGTGAATGATGGAGATGCTTTAAACACAAGATTGCATAAACATGTGAGATTGTGAAAGGTATTTGCTTTGCCTTGTGATAAATTTGTGATATACCCAAAGCAAAATGAAAAATTGACTTGCATGTAAAGTAAATGGCAATGCTTGTGAAAAGTAACTCAAGATTGTACTCAACTAGCTTTGCAAAAGAAGGAAAGAAACTTCAGCTTAAGAGATTTGTTTGACATAAAGTAAATGTTTGCCTTGTAGAGTGAAATTGCCCAAATACAAGATGCATACAAAATTAAGATGTGAATTTGTTGCAAAGTAATGAAGCATAAGTGGACTTTAGACAATGCTCAAGCTAAATATATCAAGTTAAAGAGATTGCTTGCATGAAATTAAATTGCTATGAAATAAAAATTGTAGATTGTAATGTGTGGCAATTGATGCAAGCAAAATAGTAGTGACCTTAGCAAAGTAAATGGGATTGTATGGTTGTGCTAATTAGCAAATTAGAGCATGCATGTAAGAGAAATGAAATACAAGAATCAACAAGTCAACCACAAGTCCTCTCCCAAACAGGAGAGATGGGGATGCCAGTGGGTAGAACCCACACTCCCAAAATCAGAAATTTTATTAATTTACATGAGGCAAGAGACCATGAAGCCTCCTCCAAACTCAAGGAAAGTCTTTTACAATGAAGCCTTTGAAATATATACTTTTCCTTGATGAATTATTTCTGCAATTGAGGCCAAGGGCACAAGAAAATTCATATTTTTACAAGAGAAGAGAGGCTAAACCTCTTTGAGCCCACGGCCAAGACAGAGAAAATTGATCTTGATTTGAGAGCCCAAGGTCCTGAACGCACTTGTTAATAGTTTTCAAAGACAAATCTCGCAAGTTGTCACAAGACACAAGTTAGAGAAGGCTACAAAACAAACCAAGTATTAGTTCAATAAAATTATAAAGTATGTGCAAAATATAATCTACAAAAGGCTAAGCCAAAGAGTATGAGTAAACTCTCCTCTTTGCCTAGCCATGACTTAGCTCTAACATAGCAACATAAATGAAGCACAATATTTGAGAAACAAATATTGAATTATGAAGCTAGAGATAGGAGCCCAAAACTCAAAATAAATCCCTGCAAGACAAATTCAAATGATAAGACTTTGGCAACTAACAAATGTGGGTTCTCCTTGAATTCTTCAAGACTGGGTTGGTTTGCTTGAGAACTTCCCCTCATGCTAGAAGTTTGATCAAAGAAAGATTTTCTACACAACTTCACATGAACAGATTAGATCCACATGGGCTTAATCAAATGCAATGAAGAGAAAATTCTAGATATATATGTGACATCTACTAAAACATTTCTCAATCTAGAGCAAGTAAATAATCCTTATGCTAATATGAGATAGCTACATATCAACATTACTTGAAAAAAACATCATCGAAATAACAGTATAATGAAGCAAGTATAAATATAAGAGCAAGAATATCAATAAGTTACCATACACAAGGAGAAGAACACCTCAAATGTAACCCCAAGGTATTTTATATTAATTTGCCAAGAGTGTACAATCCAGCAAAGTATCCTTAAGCACAATAGCTCGTATTCCAGATTACATAGTGAGAGAACAAAACTCTTATTTTATAGAAGCTTGGGAGCCAATCCCTAGGCAAATGGTGACAATCCCAAAGCACCTTTATGCAATTTCGAATTTCCCAAATGGCATCAAGAATCCCTCAAGCAAAATCAAATTCCATGATGAAATGACAAGTGCATATAGGTGGGAAACAAAGTGGGGACAATTTATCATAAAAATCTCCACCAAATATTTTCCCAAATCCTCCCAAATGTGCATTAATTCTACAACTTCGAATCTCCCACTCAAAATTTGTAGGTTTTAACCCCGTACAGAAATTACCTACATATGAATTCTAAATCACATGAAAAATAAAGATGCGAGAGCATAACACATAAAAGACATATACACAGAGATTTCCCACTGGATCCCAAAACCGGGACTACCAGTTTGATTTTTCATTATCTTCCTTTCAATGTTACAATACATATTTATACATGCCGAAGCATCCAATACCATGGACCGAAAACCATCGCGTCTAAAAAACATGTGCGAAAATCATGCACAAAACCATAGGTGGATCCGCCCAACCTAACATAGGGTCCAAAACCAAAATTTTCCGGGGCGCTGCCCTGGACCCCATAAAGTGGGGTTACGGGTACCCCTCAAACCCCCTGTTAACTATGTGGAAAGAATATAACACAACCCAACAATCTCCCACTTGTTGTTTTCTTTCCACAGGGGGCCACAGGAGAGCTTAGTCATTTTTTTCAGCCCTGAAACACCCATTGTTTCTCTACACCAAGAGAACTTCTCAGAGCTCATAGATTTTGTTAATGCATCTGCAGTATTCTTCAAAGTGTCCACCTTTACCAGCAACACCTGTTTGTCTTCTATCATATCCCTCACAAAGTGATACTGAACATCAATGTGCTTTGTCTTTGAATGATAAGCAGGGTTCTTTGCCAAGAAAATTGCACTTTGGCTGTCACAGTCTATCCTTATAGCTCCCTGTACTAACCCCATACTTGAACACAATCTCTGCAACCAAACTGCTTCCTTGCTTGCATGAGTGGCTGCCATGTATTCTGCCTCTGTAGTTGATAGTGCCACTACAGATTGTTTCTTACTCATCCAACTGACTGCACCTCCAAATAGGTTAAACACATACCCACTTGTAGATCTTCTCTGATCCAGATCTCCAGCCCAGTCTGCATCAACAACGCCATGAATATCCAACACTCTGTCCAATCCCGGTCTTCCTTGGTAGCACAAACCATAATCACTAGTGCCACGCAAATACCTGAAAACCCGCTTCACTGCTGTCCAGTGCTCCTTCCCAGGTTTTGACATAACCCTGCTCAATACTCCCACTGCATGTGCAATGTCTGGTCTAGTACAGACCATTGCATACATCAAGCTACCGACTGCACTTGCATATGGAACACGGGACATGTCCTCTTCCTCTTCTTGTGTCTTGGGACACTGTTCAGCAGATAACCTCATGCCTATAGGAATAGGAACCTTCACCGGTTTACTATCCTGCATATTAAACCTCTGCAGTATTGTCTCGACATACTTCCTCTAGTTAACCAGAGCTTCCTCTTTGCCCGATCTCTTTTAATTTCCATGCCCAAAATATAGTTTGCAGCACCGAGATCTTTCATGTCGAATTTGGATACAATTGGGTCTTCAAATCCTCGATAATTTCTTTGTCATTTCCAACCAGCAACATATCATCCACATACAAGACCAGATAAATAACACGGTCACCAATTAATTTAAAATACACACAGTGATCTGCTTTGCTTCTGGTGAAGCCAAGTCCCCGTATAAATGTATCAAATTTCTGATACCACATCCTTGGTGACTGTTTTAACCCATACAGAGACTTCTTTAACTTGCATACTAGTTCTTTCTTACCCTTCACCGCAAAGCCTTTAGGTTGCTTCATGTAGATTTCCTCTTCCAAATCCCCGTGAAGAAATGTTGTCTTCACATCCATCTGTTCTACCTCAAAATCAAAAGCAGCAGCACCAGATAAAAGTAATCTAATAGAAGTTACCTTGGCAACAGGAGAAAAAATATCACCAAAATCAATTCCCGGCACCTGGGAATAACCTTTTGCTACCAACCGAGCTTTGTATTTCTCCACCTTCCCTTCTGCATTTGTCTTCTTCTTGAACACTCATTTGCTGCCAATGGTTTCCTTCCAGCCGACAACTCCACCAGATCCCAAGCCTCATTTTTGTGCAAAGATGCCATTTCATCAACCATGGCCTCTTTCCAGAGTTTTCCATCCTCTGAATCCACTGCTTCCTTCACAGTTCTGGGATCATCATCAGTAACAACAAAGCAAAATTTGAACAGAAATCAGATGGACTATACCTTTCTGGCTGCCTTCTT
>APFE031746160.1:122233-138961 GCA_000404065.3 Pinus taeda | reverse complement strand
ATAGTGTCAGGAGGAAGGACAAACAGACACTAAGGGAATTCTTTCTTCAGGGGACTTCTAGCCCAAAAGTTCGAATATTCCTATTAGAGCAGCATTAGTTGTTAGCATATTTGCCCACTCCAGCAGGGAGTGCGTAGAGCTGGTCAGCAGCTACGCAAAGGAGAAGAGGAGGAATTCAACATTTTTGCAGAGATGGCATCAGCAGGGTTGAGAGATCAGGATCGGTTGGACGGAGCCTCCAACTACGTGATTTGGAAGGCAAAAATTTCCTGTCTTCTAGATGAGTACGATCTCAAAACTTATATCAATGGAGTGGTAACTGTACTAGCAGATGCAGATCCGCTTAAGGCCTACAAGAAGGAAATGGCGAAGGAAAAGAGGCTGATTCTCGATGGAGTTCAAGATCACATGGTGTCTCACATAGCTGGAAAAGGCACTGCCCGACAGATGTGGGAAACAGTTCTACGCTATATGAGGGATTTTCTGAGCAATGAAAGATGTATCTTGAGGAGAAGCTGAGATGCACGAGGATGCAGAAAGGGGAGTGTATAGACCCATTCCTTACTAGCCATAAGGATATCCAAGAGCAGCTATCTGCAATAGGGTCAGTGCCTCAGCCTACAGAGTTGGTGCGGTTTGCTCTAAACAACGTTTTCGAAGAGTGGCAAGTCTTCGTTTAGAGTATTCTAGGAAGATAAAAGTTGCTAGGCTGGGATCGTATGTGGGCTGATCTGCGGCAGGAGGAGATGAAGCGAGATTTGGTGAAGACCACCATCACTGGCAGCAGCAGTGGGACGAAGCAAGTAAAGGAAGAGGAAGATGGGGCCCTCGCATCAAAGGGGCAGCAGGAGCAATGTAGGAGGAAGAAGAACATTTCCAAGGTGAAATGCTTCAGATTTGGTGAGCTTGGCCGCTACAACACTCAATGTCCTCTCAGAAAGAAGGAGAAGGAGGAGAAGCAACATCAGCAAGCTGCATCTGTAGAGATTGACAGGCAGTCCTCCAGATTGGAGGAAGAGTTTGCCATGATCACCGAGATACCTCCAAGAGTGAGGTGGGGTGATTTGGTTTTGTAGCCCCAAAGAGCTACAAGATGGACAGGATTCTTAAGGAGGTCCACCTCATGAATCAATGCCTTGCTACGGGAGCCCATAGCATGTAGTAGTAGGATGGATCAGTGGCAGTTAGTGCAGTTAGGTGCCAGAGTGACAAATGTAGTAGCTAGTAGCAAGTCAGATACTGGGTAGCGCTGTGCAGAGTTGGCATCAGTGCAGTTGGCACAAAGCAGAGTCAACAGTAGCGCAAAGGATTCTGTGACAGCGCAGAGGATTCAATGACAACGCATAGGATTCAATGACAATGCAGAGTCTGGCAACAGTTAGGACTCAAGTGACAGATGCATCATACTGATCATAGTTAGCTCAATAATTTTGGATGCTTTTTTGTTGCAGTTGTTGCAATTGCAGCAACAGTAGATGGAGAGGGAGTTGTAGTGTTGGCAACAGTTCAACAGCAACACAGATGCAAGGTTTATCAGAGTTGCGCAGTAGTTGGTGGGCAGCAACAGCGAGACATTAGCAGCGTAACAGGAGGTGGTGCAGAGACAGGGTGTTGCTTCAGTGGGTTGCAGCACTAGAACACTTTCCTCGCTAAGGGGGAGTGTTAGTTTTTGTAGCATCAGACGTGTTCTAGCCACGAAATTTGGTGGAGAGGCTAGAATACATGTATTCGCCAAAACCCAGAAATCGTTTATGGAAATTCCACCTAGAGAAGACTTAATTAAAATAATTAATCTTTTTTTAATGGGACCTAAGTCCAAACTTAGGAAAATTGATTAATTAAAGGGTATTAATTAAGTCATGGTGAGAATCTTCTAGAAGAAGATATGGATCGAGTTCTAGTTAATCTTAGCCATCGATTATTTTTTAATCTTGGCCGTTGTTGTCTCAACGAGAGATTATAAGAAGAAATTTGATGGGGGTTGGAGAACACACTTGTGAGCCACCATAAATTCGATTTTGCTGGGAAATTGATTTCCAGAGTAGCAGCTCTGAGTTGCCGAAGGTGATTCAGTAAGATCGAAACAATGAGAGGGGCAGGAATATTAATACCATAAGGAAGTTTCTCCAGTCCGGTGAGTGCATAACAGAGAGGCAATGAGTGCCACAGAGAGGCAGCACAGAGCTTTAGAGGGAGATCCGTATTTTGCTGAGGAGAAGTCAGAGTGGGAGCTCGGAGACTAGGAGAATTGATTTTCTAGGGAGCAACTGATCAACTAGCGAGATAGACGTTGGTCCGAGCTAGGTGACGTAGATCTGCATAGGTTGACGCAGAGGCAGCAAGGGGCAGCTCATCTTGAGCCAAGGTCAGTGTCGGATCACTGGTGGGAGTGAGATTTTTCCCACTAGATCTCGTGTCAGTTATTTATCTATATGGAAAGCTAGATTTGAACTTCCATAGATTTGTACTCAGATTTACTATTGCATAATAAATAAAACCCTCAGCTGTTGCACTAGTTTTCCCAAGTTGGGTTTTTCTGGGGACACTGGTCCAACAATACTAGTGTTATTTGTATTTGTGTGCATCTATTCTTCCAACATTAATTTTCTTCTGCTGTATTTATTTTGTGAAGGATGCAGTGTATTAGTTTCGATATTTGTCGTAGGAAACTGCAAATAATTTGTTCAGTTAATTTAACAAATATAAGAAACTTAATCAGTTGTTGTAGTAGGATTCGAGGTTTCCGATTTTTCACAGCTAGTACCTCATAGGGTCAAGACAACATCTTCAAGTGAAATTTCTTTCTTGATCCTTCCCCCACCTTGTTTAGGGTAAGAATATCATTGGTTGCTTCATACCTTCCCCATATCCTAGACCGGGTCCACCTAGCCCTGTGTGGTCCCATTCCTTTGAAAGACCATTCTTCAAGAACCATTCGGGATACCAATTCTAACAAGGATTTTAGGGATTGGGGAACTCCTTCACAAGTCTTATCCCATAAACCCAACCCTCAAATCCTTTCTTCCTTTCCTTGGAATACATAGTACCTTGCTTCAAAAGTAAGCAAGCTCCATCCTTCAAGCTTTTATGGGAAAGGGTTTGTTTGGGTCACTCATATCCATTGACTTGTCATTCATTAGTGACTCCATACATATTGGGTCTCCTCCCATCGGTGAAAGTCTGTAAATAGAAGGGAGCCTTAGCAGAGGTGACAGTGGGCTAAGTCTCCATTTGTTGCCCTTGGCCTAACATTTTCCCTCTATGGATCCCCCGTAGGTCCCCTGCTAGTTTGAGCGGTAACAAGTCCCAAGTAATAATGCATGATTCGAAGATCCTTCATATCGAACTTTGCTGCTAATTGCTTCTTGCATTCTTGAATTCGATGCTCTACCCCTGTGAGGCTGTGACTAGTAGGTCATCCACATACAAGAGTATGATAACTGGTTCACTCTGGACAAAACCAAGTCTCAATAGGTATGCATCCATTCTTGCATACCAAGCTCTAGGTGCTTGCTTTAAGCCATATGGAGCCTTCTTCAATCCGCAGACATGAATCTCCCTCTGATTTATTTCAAATCCTTAAGGTTGTTCAATGTAAACCTCCTCATCAATGGTCCCATTCAGGAAAGTTGTCTTGACATCCATTTGATAGATGTTCGATCCCAAAGTAGCAACCAACAAGCGATCTTATTGTTGTATACTTAGCTATGGGAGCAAAGGTTTCCTCATATTCAACTCCTTCTTTCTATGAGAAGCCTCTTGCTACAAACCTTGCTTTGTATTTGTTGATGCTCCCATCTGCATCATGCTTTATCTTGTAGATCCATTTTGAAGTGACTATAGATTTGTCACTTGGCCTAGGGACAATCTCCCAGATGTCATTCTTCATTATGGACTGGTATTCTTCCTACATAGCATTCCTCCACTCTTGATGTTTAGCTGCTTCTTCATAGGAGGAAGGTTCTGCTTCAATAAGCCTTGTTATGTATGCAACATATCCTGATTACCTTTTAAGTCTTTTACTTTCCATGGAGGTCCCTGAAGCTGTATGTCTTTCTGCTTCTTGAAGAGTAGTTTTCAACCAAACATGTCTCTTCTAATATTTGGAATGATCACTTGTTGTATAGGTTCACAAGGACCTTCAACATTCTTTTGAGTAGATGTCTTCTCTTGACCATCATTGTCCCTAGAGATATCCTCAAAGATAGGTATCTCTTCTTCATCGGAGTCAACCGAAACATCCCTTGATTTATCATAAGCTATGCTCTCATCAATGATGACATCCCTGCTTACTTCAATTCAACGATCCTCCTTAATATAGATTCTATATGCTTTTGATGAAGCACTATATCCCACAAAGATGCCCTTTAAACTGGTTGGATCTAACTTCATTCTTTTGTCCTTGGGTATATGAATATACACAGGACACCCAAATATTCGAAGATGATCCACACTTGGCTTTGTTTTTGTAAATGCTTCTTCCGGAGTCATGTTGTTGAGAATCCTGTGAGGACTTCGATTTTGTAAGTAGATACCTGTCATGCATGCCTCTCCCCATAGTAATTGAGGGAGATCTTGATCATGTAGCGTAGCTCTAACGCATTCTTCAATAGTTCTATTCTTCCTTTTTTCTATGCCATTCTGTTTAGTATTACAAGGAACAATGAGCTCCCTCTTAATCCTTGCTTCCTTGCAGAAAGCTATCAATTCCTTGGAGGTGTATTCTCCACCATTGTTGGACCTCAGATTCTTGATCTTTCTATCGGTTAGGTTTTCCACTTCATTCTTGAACTCCTGAAACTTTTCGAATACCTCATCCTTATTCTTGAGAAGGTATATCCAAGTCTTCCTTGAGTAATCATCAATAAAGGCAACATCATACTGATGCCCACCAAGAGACTTGACTGCCATAGGTCCACATACATCTAAGTGTATGAGATCTAAAATTTCATTATATCTAGTGCCATTACTTGCAAATGGTTTCTTTATGTTCTTCCCTAGAGCACATCCCTTACAGGTCCCTTCGTGTTCTTCCTTCAATTCAGGGATGCCATTGACCATTTGACTTAGAGATGGCAAAATCTTAAAATTAAGGTCTCCATACCTTCTACGCCATAGTTCGGAAGGACTCACTTCCAAGTGGACTAGGGCTTTAGATAGAGGTGTAAAGAGTCTAACAATGTCCCCTCATGAATCCCAATTACCCCAGCGTTATCAATACTTGAGCACTTACCCCAAACGAAAACCTTGCCATCAACAAAAGCAATTCTATCACCTTTATCCTCTAGACAAGAAATAGAAAGTAAGTTTTTCTTCAAACTTGGAACATATAAGATGTTGTTGAGGTGAATGCTTCCACTTGACTCGAGCTCCAATGATGTAGATCTAATGCCTTTCACTAGAGAGCTCTTGTTGTCTCCAAGTTCGATTGAATGAGATGAGTTACCCTTAGATAGGGTTTGGAGTTGTTTGCATTCTCCCGTCATATGTCTGGAGGCACCACTGTCAATAACCCATACATTCTTGTCCTTGAATGTGCCGGATAAAGTGGAGTACAAACTTCCATCTGCTACTTCCTTTGCGAGCTTGGAGATGATCTTCAATAGACTAATCTTGATAGATGTAGCGAGATTTCCAAGAACCTTGAAACCCTTCCTTATAACCCTTGCCATAGTGCCAACAAAGATGTGATCTTCAGTCTCCTTCTTGCACATTAGCTCTGATACCATGCCGGAAACTCTGGAGACTTGTAGATTATAACTTATTTTCCTTATCTTGATAAGTAATTATGATATTAGTTGGTCTTTTATTACTTCTTTAATTTTGTTCATCAAGCAATTACCAAAACAATGAAGATCACAAAGAGATAGTACACAAGATATAGGCTCCAATCCAAGGTAAAACCCCTCCAAGGTGAAAACCCAAAAGATGCTTCTCTTCTTCTTTAGAATCTGCTTACAAAGAGACTTCCAAGACCCAAAGACTAAAGCCAACAAATCCTCCAAGTCCCAAGCCAGCCCCTAGTAAGATCATCTTCTTGACAACTTCCAGAACGTCGATACTGCTTCTTTGATGCTGCAATTTCGTCCTTGCAACATAATTTCCGCCTTGCAATTTCAGCCTACTACAACTGCTTCAGAATTTCAACCTCCTGCAAATGTAAGCTTCACAAACCCTAGCAAGATAAGAAAATAAAATCTTTTGCAAACTTTGACTTCTGCTCCTCTTCTTCGTCCTCCAGCTCCTCTCTCCTTCGCTATTGCAGATTGAACTTGTGTGAGATGAGTGTGCCAAGTGAGTCAAACTGATTTCCTCTAGATAGCCTTTATTGAGGGTTGAATTCCCTCCCTTTAGGCTGAGTTTATCTGCTCCTTGGGCAGACTTGGTCTTGGGCTTATCCATGGCTTTTTCTTGACAATATAAATATATATTTTTTCATTACAATGAGTCCAAATGGGGCTATGACACATGAATAATATTATTCTTTATCCTAGAAAGACCTAAAAAGACCTAGAAGACCTAAAAGCATGAAGAACATGCTTTTGACTCAAACTTGAGTATGAAACCCATACTCCAAAAGTAAAATATAATTTTTTTTCTTTCTTTATAAAAAATATACAATGTAATGATTAAAATTACATCATAACGAAGACAGAACCTAGTTACAATTTTCAACAGGTCAAGCCCTAGAATTCTGTTCATGGGAGAAGGGCTGGTCAAGCCCTAGGAATTTCCAGGTTGTCTTATAAAACTCAGATTGAACTTTTGTATAATTGATCAATTTCTCCCAAGGAAAGATTGCTGGGTTTTTCCCATGGTAAACTTTTGTGTCTCTTGTGCTTGGCTGTCTCTTTATGATTTTATTGTCATTATTGCATTTCTGTTGAGATTTTCTGTGTAATTGCTTAATGATGAATGTAACATAAGATGGATTAATTAAGAAATCATTGGAAAGTAATTTTCAGTCTAGAAGATCATGAAAAATCAACATGACAAAGGCCAAATTTGTCAAGTTGCAGAGTTTGCTTGGGATGGAGGAAGTTGTCGTTAAGGGGTGATAGCTTGCAATGGCCCTTTTCTTTCCCCAAATGAAGCTGAAGGAGGGGGGATGATGGTGTACTTAATGTTCCAGTATTGTACTTATTGTAATTTCTACTCAATGGACATCAAGTTTCAACTTTGCAGATGTTTCTCTGATGGTCATGGTTCTCAAGAACAGACTCTGAAATGTGGGTTGTATGTGTTCATGAGTCATGATGCAGCAAAGCTTATTGAACCTCACACTGGTGCCACTTTAGGGTCCAAAATCACACATACCTCAAAGTTCTGAATGTCTCATATTTGGTATTAAGGGTTCTATATTGTGCTCGCAAAAAACTCTATGGGAAACAGATCAATTGTATTTCATTCTGAGTGTCGTCTCGAATATCCAAAGTTCATCGCTGTATATGCTTGTTCTATAATGCCCGATTTATTAAGAATTTTGCTTTGAAATTACAAATCAGACTTAGGAATTAAAGGTGGAGGTGTATCAGATGGACAAGATTTATAAATTTTGCCTTATGATAAAGGTTCCATGCTTTAAAATGTTCTTAGATTTCATAACTGATGCTTACACTTGAGGTTCAAGATCATTGGTAGTTGGGCTTATGTCTAGTACAGATTTTTATTTGATGCATGCTTTAGAAAATACTATTAAAGAAACCTTCCATGGTTGGAACTTGATGTGACATTGATGACACCCAAGTCTCGTTGGTTGATACACAAGGTGTATCAACCTTCCTCAGGTTGTAAAAGCATAAATCCATCACAAAATAATTGGAAGCTTGTATGTTGTGAAGTCAAACTTGCTGACCAAGGAAGGGACCACCAACTTATGCATTCTAGCTAATTGGATTCTAGATCTTTGAACATTAAGACATTTTATGCATTATTATGTTTATCAGTGGAGTGAGGGATTTGACCGTATTACTTTATTACTTAATCTTTCACAGAGTAAAGTTTCTAAAGACTTGGAGAACGACTATGAGTAAAATGTCTCGCAAATGACTTTTGTGAGTGTCATAGTTATATGAATCCATTTGCGAGTGACAATTCATGGTTAAGATCATTTTCACGTTCACCAATTGTGGATATAGACTGTCTTTCCATTGATCCAAACAGCACAGAAGATTGTTTCAGATAAAACCACCTTATTTGAAACTGTAAGTGCTTCACACTTATGTCTATAAATATAGCTTCAAGATGATTGCATTAGAAATGGTTGCAGAGATTTCATGTTTTGAAACCCTATACAATCAACAACCATTGCCATGGACACAGCAAAATCTTACGAGCAGTTTCCACCAAATGTGTTTGGATTTTATTATTACTAAAATTGGTTGTCAAAACAAAATATATTTTGGGATGAAATTTGATTATTTATAACAATACTGAGAACTGTTAATTTTATATTTACAGAAATGAAGAGATTTTGAAGCACATTCTTCTAGACTCACTGAAACATGTGTGCCTATTGGTACCTTTAACACTGCTTGTATGTGTTATTCAGAGGATTGTAAATCCATGGATCCTGTAAAATAGTTAGCATCGTAGCTGTTAATGCCTAGCTTCATTCATGAGTACTGAACACATCCGAAAAGGACTTGTAGAGACTCAGCCATTCGAAATGATTGCAGAGTTAGAAGAGCTATACTCTTGTAGCAGTCAACACAAAACTATAAGAATGAGAGATATACCTCATCCTTTCTGATGAATTCGACAAGCACATTTTCACCTTTTGTTCCATTCAATTTCACAAACTCTACAAATGTTAGTGGAAAAAAAAGCGACTTCCTTTTAAAAAACGGAAAAGAATTTGATGCAACTCAGTGTTGGAAAATAAAAAGGCAATGCATCCCTTTCTGCAAAGTATCCACCATGACTTCCTTTGGCATTCCCTTCCCCTGTTTCGGGGGTATGCCTGTATCGTGAGAATGATGACAGGATGCTAATTGTAGTTGCACATAAACCTATATATACATATATCATATATTAATATATATTTTTGCACGTGTGGTTCACGGACATCCGCGGTCACTGGGTGGCCGCTACGTCCACGGAAATATCTGAGCTTGATCAAGGGTATCAAGCCCCACAGCCAATAGCTAGGCCTAACTCCAAGGGCTTCGGGGAGAATTGACCCTGTGACCTCCCGAATGGTGAGGCACTTATTTGACCAGTTGAGCTAACCTTTGGGGCTTATATATATAAAGGGTTGGTCATGACTTCAATAATTGTGCCCATTCAACACTAGCAACAGCATATTTAATAATCAGTAAATGTACTTTTCCTATTATATCATTAGGTATTATAACAGAGAACAATTATTTATATAGGAGTTACTGGTCCTCCAATGCATCCCAATCTTTGCCAATGGGACTATTAGATTTATCTCATAGGTTGGTTCTTTTGTTACTCAGAGATGACTGAAATGTCGGGGATGC
Organism: Pinus taeda; assembly: GCA_000404065.3. Taxonomy (NCBI): domain Eukaryota; kingdom Viridiplantae; phylum Streptophyta; class Pinopsida; order Pinales; family Pinaceae; genus Pinus; species Pinus taeda. Next base: position 129,476 of record APFE031746160.1, on the reverse strand, counting down.
CATCAGGGACTTTAAGGGGGTTCCCCCTCTTTCCAGGCAAAGTTTAAGGGACTTTTTGGGGACCATCTGCATGTCTTTTGTGGAATCCTAGATGTCTTTTGTTCTGTAGGTTTCCGGTTGGGTAAAAATTGGCAAAAAATTTAGAAATGCCGGTTGTGTTTTAGGCCTCATTCATCTAATTTTACTGTATTATCTAATTCTAGGCTTACCACAGTAAAACTCTACGAAGCATTTTGTTTAGCAAAACGGTTTTGAGACATCCTTGCTATGATTCCATCTCTTTTATCTTTCTTTTATAGCAATGAACTTTTTTGTTTGAGATCTCTCTATAATGTACCATAGTATGTGCTTTCATAACTTGTATTTGGCATGATCTTTTTCTGTCCCGTGTTTCTGTCTATATTAATTACCTGTAGTATCTGTCTGAATGGGTTAATTGACATGCATATTGGAAGAGCTATTTTAATTCCTACTGTTGTAGCAATTTTTTTATTGTTGTAACTTCTTACGTGAGAGGACATGTGACATTGTAGGGAATGTGATTAAGTTGGACCAGTGCAATGTACCACCTGTGTATTGGCATTGTACAGTTTGCAAATATGATAATCCGGAGTCTTTATCTGTATGTGACATATGTGGAGCGATTTATAATGCTTCTTTAGCAGTCTCTCAGACAGCTGTTACAAAAGATACAGGTGCATGAAGTATTTTGGCAGTACAAGTCTTTACAGATCAATTAAACTTTAATTGTAAGAATGGGATTAAGGTCTTTCAAGGATTAACAACTCTGACATGTATGCAGTGTAGTACGGGTGGGATGTTACTTGTGTTTTCAACTAATACATTATAAGCTGAAGTTTGTTTATTTTTGCAGTTAATGAGACATGCAAAGCATCTCAAAAATCAGTACTGGCAAAGTCTCTTTTTGCAGGAATGCCTTCACAGAAACCTAAACAGGCTAAAATTTTACAGCAAATAAGAGATGATTTGCAGAGCAGCAAAGCTGATGGTTACCAAGGCATTCTTTGTGCAAACTTCCATGACATTCAAAAGTTTTTTGTAATTCCCGATTCCAAATCCAGAAATATAAGCATAGGTCTGCACATTATCCAGGGGAAACACTCATAACTTCTGGTGACAAAATGGGGACATTTCTAATATTTAGTGACGTGTAATATAGTTTTCAGTATTATTCCTACTCTGCATTCAATTGTAGTTTGTAATGATCTATTTCTATCGCCCAGTGTTTTCTTTAGCTTTGCTTCAAAATTTCTTATGCTCAGTGAAAATCAAATTTCAAATATGTTTATTGGAATTTTGTTGTCTTAAGAAAGCCTGCGATTGGATTGTTAGGATCTCAGAGATTTTGTGTGTTTATGAACAGAGCCTTTCAAGTTTGACAGTCCCTCACCAGATGATGTGGTTTTAGAAGGAAAGCATGCTACAGGGAAAGCTGCTGCAGGTAAATTTGTTTTCATCTTTTACAGCAAACTTCTCATTGCAGGCAGGTTTTTGCCAGGGAAACAATTTTGAATGTACCTGTTTCTGAAATGCCTATATAAACTCTGAGGAAACGTATCCAGACATTTCACAAAAATGGATACTTCCATGGGACATTTCTGGGGCATCTCTTGTTCATTTCATGTTGTCAAAGTTGTTTCCACTTTTTTCCTAACCTGTGGGACCCACCAATAAAGTAAATATTGAAAAAAAAGAGACCAATCAGCTGTATTCTATCTACCCCATTCCTTTTTTCAAACATCTCATTTTTGTTTGCTCATTATCAGTTCTTGTATTCAATGTTCAATTTTAAATTAATGCGAGCTTTGTTCTCTTCTTTCACCTTCAATGTTCTACCCAACTAGAAGAATTTAGGAAGGCTATTGAGCAGGTTTTAGCAGCCAGTAAAGAAAACAAATTGATTGTTATAGCTGTGTCCAAAAATAAGAAGATTAGAAAATTTATTAATATCCTACAAATGGCCACAAAAATGGGTCAATGGCACTAAAAGATATATACTTGGTGTGCTAAATGGCCCTTTTGGTCGGGTCGAGGGGGACAACTATAATCTCTATTACATTCTGGAACTGTAATGGTTCTATCTGGTCCTCTCTACACACAGGATCCTTATCTTCTCACTGAAACACATGACTGCTACCAGAGAGCACTCCCATCTATTACAGGTTATCACTGCACTTTGGCATTTAGGCATGAGACTTAGAGACCTGGTGGAGTTCATGGGTTTGGAGGTGTGGTTTACCTCATCCGTCAGGCTTTTTGGACTAGGGTGTTAGCTGTGGCTTTTGATGAGCATTTGAGGTATATATGGGTTTGAGTTTGGTAGGACCCTGTTACTGCAAAATCTGGCAGGCCTAGTGCAAAGCTTCACTAGGCAATCTAGGACTTATGGTAATGAAGAGATCAACCACCATTGTCACCTTAACAACTTCTCTCCTGCTGTTTTGTGGTTGGATGTTATCCTCACAAGGGAGGTTTCCCTAGCAAGACTTGAAGGTTAGATGATTAGGGTTCCAAGACAAATGGCTCTCTAAGGATCCTGCAGATAAATCACCTAGAAAACTCTTCAATAAAGGAGGGCCTGAGGGTGATTGGAGTTTAATGGTTAGGGAAATGGTATTGGCAGAGCCTTGGAGGCTCGGATAAGAGTTGCAAATGTTCAAGTACACCTTTCACCAACCTCAATAAACTAGAGGAAAGCTGTTACAAGTTAGGCATTTATGATATGCAGATTAACAGCTTGCAATAGCATATAACAGCAAAGAAATAACCTCTAATAATATAATCAACAAAGGACTAAAGGCTATTAGAGAGGTAAGCAAGGGGTAGGTCAACTTTAAGATTTTAATGGTTGAAAATGCATGTAACAGCCATAAATATCTAGACGTTAGCCTATTTTTAGGGGTAAAACATGCGAGTAATGCTAGATTTTTGCCTTTTTAAACTTATCAAATGCAATTCCTACCAATAGAACAACAATATATAGATGTAAAATTTCTATAAAATGCAGATTTAGAACAACCCTAACACTAGTTACGAAGAAATAAAGGAAAGATAGAAATTTTACAAGGTGTTCCCACAGCTAGACTAGTGCCTCTATTCAATTGGACTATCGAGTCAAAGAGGGCAAGGTCAATGAATGAAGAGGGTGGAAGACTAAATAGCTTCTCATAGAAACCTTAGCGACTTCTTGTAGTAGGTGATTTAGGGTCAAGGAATGCGTGCAACAAGTTCCTTTGATATATTCTTGAATGACAAATTTTGCATCACATATAGAAACAAGATTTCATGAAAGATTTCCACTTTTTAATATGGCACAATAGAAACCCTAATTTCAGAAAATAGTATAACTTACACCATTCAATCAAGAATCACTTCATCAATCCAAAGATAGTCTGTCACGCATCCGTAGCGACCAAGAGAAACATACAACAATGCTAGTGCGCACTCACTCAAGAGAGAACAGATGATCCGTAAATTGTCGTGGATATTCCACTGGACAGTTCATCATAACAGATATGGTAATATTATATTAAAAACCTGAAATTTTACACTATTACACTTTTATTTAATTTCTAGATCTATAAAATTAACTGTAATTAGTGCATGCATGTAAAAGTAAATCAAGCAGAAAAGTAGAGAACGACAAAATAAGCTCACACACACATAATACACAAGATATTCTCTCTGGGAACCCTTTTGGGGGAAAACCCCGCTGGAAGGTGAGGCCGCTTCGCTCTCTTTCTCTGTCTGGAAATATGGCTGCAGATACAAAGAAGTAATGTCTTCGCTTTGTTTCTCTGTGTGGAAATATGGCTGCAAATACAAAGAAGTAATGTTTGTGGCCCGTGGGCTGCTACAGTGCATAGATCCTCTGTGTGTGCTCTACCTCCTATTTCTTCTGGCTATCTTTGCTCAATTATGGAGCAAAATTCTCTCGAAAGAATGGAATGCCTCTTCCTCCTAGTTGCACGGTTATAACACAACTTGATAGCCTACTAGTGGTTAAGTTTGACTACATCAACTCTTAACTAGAGTTACAAAATAGACTCTTCTAGAGTCTTTTACATCACAAACACATGGCTAGCCCCTTTTCCATGAATAATGGGGGCTGACGCGACATCCTCCCGAACTATAGGTGTGAAAACAGGAAGGTCAACTTCTGAGTTGAAGAAAGTGTAACTAGGTTCGGAATTCACAAATGTAATTTTGATCTTTGTACTTGTCATGAAAAAGAAATATTATTTTTGTAAATTATAAGCATGGGTTTCTTGCTCATTTCATATGTCTATGAAAGTCAAAGAGTTAATGTCATGCTCTTCTTGAGCTGATATGTAATGTAAATGAGTCAACCTAGTGTCTAGATCAAGCCCTCCAAGACAAGCACAATCCTCTTGAAGAAGGCAACAATCTAAATGAATTAACAAGAACAGTCATGTCGACCTACAAATGAATTAACAAGAACAATGATGTTGGCTCAATAAAAAGACACAACGTTTCACACTATCATGTCGGCTCAAATGCATAAGCTGACCACTATATATATGCGGCTAAGGTCTTCGCAAAAGAATAGGTGCATAACTCGTATCCCTCTGAACTTTCAGATGGTAGTTACAGGAAGGGTTTCGTATGCCAGAGTAAGGTAATTTCGAAGTCTGTCCATGATGCAACTTGTGTATTTTTCGGATGAGTACCACTGTCTCAACATCCTAGTTGCATTCACTGTCTCGACATATTTACACTCCCAACATACTATCTCGGTACGGTTACAGTCTCAGCTTAATTGTGATGAAGAGGATTTTCGATGATCCTACAGTAGCACTCTCAATCTTGCAGTGACATGCTTTGGTATGATCCCACAGTAACGCGCATTAACCTGACATATAATCTGGATATAGTCATGATTTCAGTCTTTGTCATGAATATGTTGAAGACATAGTTACGAAGTCTTGATCATGTAAAAGTTCTTAGTGCAGCTCCCATGGATACATACATATGGACCTCGTTGTTATGATGGTGATCTCGATGAAAGTGCAGAGATGATCTTAATAAAGGCACAATGGTGATCTCGATGAGCAGTCATGGTGTAACAATGTTGATCTTGGTAAAACAATAATGATAATGATGGTCTCCGCAGTAAGAAGAGGATTGGTGTCTTGGTCTTGGAGTGGCTTGATAGGTCAAGGGTCATGGTCTTGGTAGTCGTTAATTAGAATCTCTAAAAGAAGAATTTTGTGCGGGTTTTCCTCTCCAAGACAGAGAGGTGTTGGCCCTGGCAGAAACCCAAACATCTTGTGTTTTTGTCTCTTTGTTTTGGTAGTAGTTTGATGAAGCAAACACACACACACATTAATAATAAGAAGAACATCAAGCTAAGATAAATTTGCAAAAGCACTTCACAAATTGTTATCAATTCTAGAAGAATCACATTAATGATTTAATCCCACTTGCCCTAGATTCTTTAACATGAGCGGCATAACTTTTGCATACAGACTCTGATTGACGCAATTCTTGTGCCATTGGAAAGCTCTCTATGTGTAGAATAGCATGAAAAGGTGTTGTGCTCTAGCGACAAAGTTTTACCCCCCAAAAAACGTCGTTTGATGCCTCAAAATGCTCCCGGAAGGTTTCTGACCCCATTTTACCAAACTGGGTCCTGCTGGTAAAAATGGTCCCGTGAGTTGATTCCTCCACTTTTTCCACTTCAAATGCATCGAGATGGATGACAAACAATATAATGCTCTAATTCGGATCAAGAGATGAGTGTGTGTGATGATGAATAAGTGAAAATGACTTCCCTCTATTTATATGATCGAAACCAAGTCCTTGTTCACTAATTTACACCAAAAAGCCCTAAAAGTTTGCTTGAAGCATTTGACTATGTGTAAAAGTCACACACTGACCTTAAGATAACTTTACAAAATGATAAAACATAACAAGCATGTCACAATTCCTCCACATTGTGGGAGGAGGGTCTCTCCAACATGACACCATCCTCCAAAATAGGCACCTCCATCAAGCAAGTGGCAAAGTGGGTCCAAGAGTGCTCCTCTCTCCAAGGGACATCATCAAAAGTCATGGGTACATCTCCACTAAGATGTCCATCAAGAAGGCTCATTTCACCTTCCTAGGGTATGTAAGGGTGATGTGGAAGCCCTATGATCCATAGTTTTAAAAACCATTTTTAAAAACCGGTTACTGGTCTAACCGGTCGGTTAGCAAGCCTGTTGGTCTAAACCTGCCAAAAAACCTAGTTTGAATGCCCATTTCTCCATTTTTTTGCCCTAACCGGTGAAAACCGGTCGGTTTAGGATGGAACCGGCCGGTTCCATCCTAAACCGGCCAGTTTTAGGCACGCCCATCGTAAAGTGAAAAAAATGGATTTCTGACTGTGGTTTAGGGGTTTTGAGGGAAAACTAAGGGTGTTTTCCCTCCAAAAACACCCTCTCCAAGCCTTTAAGAGGCCCCTCTCACTCTCATTTGTCTCACACAACTGATTTGGAGTGTTTGTGAGTTTCAAACCGCCCGGTTTCGTCCTAAACCGACCGGTTTTAGGCACGCCCACCGTAAAGTGAAAAAAACGGACTTTTGACTATGGTTTAGGGGTATTGGGGGGAAACTAAGGGTGTTTACCCTCCAAAAACACCACCTCCAAGCCTTTAAGAGGCCCCTCTCACTCTCATTTGTCTCACACAACTGATTTGGAGTGTTTGTGAGCTTGGGGAGTGTTGAGTTTTTGCTGAAGTAGTCATCTTGGAGTTGGAGTTGGAGCTATTTTGGAGATAGTGTGTAGTTGTTAGTGGAGTTGCCATCTTCAAGAGGAGGCTAAGGAAGCTAGTTTTCATTTCTAGGTAAGGATTTGCACTCGAAAATTCCTCATTTGACTGCTGTCCATGAATTTTTTTTTTTTTTTTTGTTTGTGTTATAAACTTCTCACTTCTATGATCTATCATCTATGTTATGAACTCTCTAGCTCTATGCTATCAAATTTTGTAGCTTGCATGTGTATTTGTTTTCCTACATTTATCTTTGGTTTTCCATGTTGCTTCGCTGCAATTTTTTTTTTTTTAAATGGTAGATTTCTTTGCAAATTGTTATTATTTCAAGCAAACATGGCTCCAAAAGGAAAGGACAGTGCATGGGCTCATTGTGATGTAATTGATGGAAAAATGATATGCAAATTATGCCATAAATCTATTGGAGGTGGGGGTATTCTTAGGTTGAA
>APFE031746160.1:98131-120956 GCA_000404065.3 Pinus taeda | reverse complement strand
TCAAATTATAAACTAAGTTACTAATTAATGTCTTTTTCTTTGCAGCACATTGGTGGGAGTCATTTGGTGGCCAGTGTTGTCAATTGCAAAGGTTTGCAATTAGAGTCCTCAGTCAAACTTGCAGTGCTTCAGGTTGTGAGCGCAATTGGTCTGTTTTTGAGCGCATAACATGAAGAAGAGAAACCGTTTGGAACAAAAATGGTTAAATGATCTTGTTTTCGTGCAATACAACCTTCGACTGAGGAGGAACCAAATGATGAGCAAAACACTTGATCTAGATCCCATTGTGTTGAACAATATTGATCCAACATCAGAATGGGTGGAGGAGACTGAAGATCCTGTGTTTGAGGCTGATTTTGATATCGACATGGCTTTAGCGGGGAATGAAGTAGATTATGTGGCGGCATCAGAACCAGGATCAGTAGCGGCATCAAGGAAAGGCAAAGAACCAATGGAAGGCACTAGTCGTGCAGGTCGACAAACTCGTGCTTCCATTAGGTTCACTTCTATTGTCATTGGTGGCATTGATACTGAGGTTGTAGATCAGGCTGAGGTATCATCAGACTCTGAACCAGATGATGTCTATGTAGCTTCTGATGATGATCCTGTGTCTAGTAGTGGTGATGAACTTGATGATTGATCATGTGTACACTGTAGACTTGTAGTAGGCCAATGGCCTCATAGCTTGCAGCATTGTTTCTGGACTTTATAAGCCATTTAGAGTCTCATTGCTTATGTATTTTGCTATTTTGTCGATGATATGTATTGCACTCGGTGCCATTTTGATATATTCACCTTTACATGCTATATAAATGAGCAAACTTTGCATATTTTGTCTCTATTGGCTTGGAATCATGGTTTTACATCTTAAAAATAGTTTTGTTTCATTAGAAATTAATTATTTAATGTATTTTTTTAAAACCAGTTTGTTTAGACCAAACCAGTGCCAGTTAGACTGGTTCTGGTCAGTAAACCGGTTCATTAGGTGGATCGTTCCGGTCACCAGTTCCGGTTTTAAAAACATTGCTATGATCAAGTGTTGGCATCAAAATATGGTGTTGTAGCCCTCCAAAACCATCTCAATTGGTCTCCATCATCATTTGGGTTCTGGATTAGGGCATAGACTATTAAACAAGTACAAGGCCAACCTAGGGGTGTCTTGGCTTTGTTATCGCTCAAACTAGCAGGGGTCCTAGGAGGTGATCCTATAGAGAAACTACTAGGTCAAGGGCAACAATGGAGCAATAGCCGACTGTCACCTTAGCTAAGCCTCCCTGCTCTTTACGAACTTTCACTGATGGGAGGAGACCTAGTATAAGAGGAATCACAAGGAAGGATGAATCTGAAAGGATAAGAAGTAATTCCCAAGGCCTACACTTAAGAGAGGCTTAATTATATAGCTTACTTGCTTCAAAAGAAAGGTGGTGGGCTCTCTAGGAAGGGCTAAAGGAATTCTCGAGGCTAGGGTTTGGGAGTATATTTTGTCGATATAATTCCTAGACCAGAGAATCCTTGTGAAGGATTGGCCTTTATGTGATCTTTGTGAAATTAGGGTTATAAAGTTGTGGGATCACAAAGGACCAAGTGGACCCAAAATTAGGTCAAGGGTATGGAGTTGATTAACCAAGGAGGGGATTGACCTAATTATGGAAGAGGATCAAAGGACAAAATTTCTTTTGAGGAATGAAATGCAATAATCCAAATGAGGACACTAACCCAAATCAGCCTAGGGAGAGAAATGATCCTCGAGCTAGGGCTTGCAATATCTTGGGATTCCATCGTTAGATTGTGCTCAAATTTGGAGGACCCCTTGAGAAGACCCCATCACAGTTTTGGACCAATTTTCAAGTTGTTTGGATGGCTATAAAAGATTTCGCTTGATGCCCTAAGTGACCCTCCAGGGCCAGGCCTAGAATTCGGAAAAATGAAGAAAAGAGTGGTAAATTTGACCACCAAAGGGATACGAGGATTAGTGCCTTATTGCTTGGGCTTAATGGAGTCAAGATACACATAGATTGAGAATATTCATGAGCTAAGGAGTCCTAATTGATCCTTGCTAGCCTCTCCAAGGGCAACAACTAGGTCAATAAGGATTTATACTTCAAATTTGCCAAAGAGATGAAGTTTCGAGGCTTAAAACCTATTAGACTCTAAGAGCATTGACCCACTCTCTTCAAGTACAACACATGCATTAAATCACTTATTCAAGGTTCCCAGAAGAATTTCACATTTACTTCAATCCATACAAGAATGATGATAACCATAACATGCAGTAAATCAATAAAAAAACAAGAATAACATCAAAATTCGACTTACATGAGAGAGAGAGAGTATATCCATTCATCAACTTTGCATTAGAAAGAAGCTCCAAAGACAATATCAAAAATCCAAACATCATAGTGCATCAAGAAAGCTCCAAAAAGTTTACCTAGCAAAAAGTGCGAAAATCTCTTAAGGGATACCAATCCAATCCAAGTGTTGATGAGAGAAATGAATCACCTCTCATCTATTTATACAACTCAAAAGGGGATTCGATTTGCCTAATTAGCTTAATTTAGCCCAAAATAATAAAATAATACATAAAAAATGACATGACTTGGTGACAAGCCCACCAAGATATATCAATAATACAAAGAATAGCCTCTCAAGAGGGAAACATAATGAATAAGATGAATTGTTAGGAAATTGAGAAGGCCTAATGAAGTCCAAAGCGTGCCATGGTGATGGAATGGACTCCAAACATAGTGGACAAGGGATTGGCCCCTTGTTTTCCAAGCAAGTCACTGTGGTGCCCCCAAGTGGGTGGGGGAGCACTAGGACATCCTCATGGGTCTCCAAGTGGATCAATGATGCATGTCAATCATCTGTAAGGACTAGGATGATGACATAAGCCCTCCCTTTGTCTCCTGCAATGAGACGCATCCTCATCTGGACCTTGGAACCTTTGCCAAGTGTGTTGTATAAGTGTCGAGCCGACTGGGGATGGTGGTGCAGGTGCATCATCCTCATTTAAAAGGTGAAACACTAGCAATCATTGAATGGTGCTGGGGATCCATAAAGTAATCTCTGATATGGTGGAGGCCCATGGCTTTCAACGCTCACCGTATAAGTTCCAATGTGGCTTTCTGGAGGGCTTGAACCTCGTATAGGGAGATCGAATCCCAAATGGAGACCCACTTGCAATCCTACATAAGATCCAATGCGCCCCCTTTCCCTCCAATACAACAAATAATTAGAATAATCAAGTAAAAGAAGCTTACAAATCATGCAATCAATGGGGCACTTCATTGTGGCATGCTCTTCCATAGTGGGGTTTGGCATGTACAAGTGCCTCCAAGCTTAATAAGGGGGTTAACCAAGGACCCTATTAGGTGGTTTCAATGTTTAAAGGGGTGACATGTCCATGGTAGGTGGCAAGTGATATAGTTATTGAACGAAATGGGGAGTAGGGCAATGCTCCAGGCCACATGTCATGGTATAAGGGTAGCTATGATGAGGGAAGCCCACACTTGGATATACGAGTGTAGACGAGAGAAAATCGTGGCACATGAGTTACCCCAACCTTTGTTTTTCCACCCTTCTTCAGATGCCTTTTGCCTTTGATTATTTTTTCTTCATAACTGCTCGGGGCTCCAGGGGATGAGAGCATGATGTGTAGAATATAGCTGTAGGTACCCCGTTTTAAGGTGGGGCATTTCATTGCCCACTAGGGGTTGGGAGAATCATGGGTTCTTTAATGTGAAGGGGGTTCATCTAGGGCCCATAGGAACCAGGGTGATGGCCATAATAAGGGGTAGGGCTCATGTTTGGCTTTCTCCCATGTGCTAAATTTGTATGTCTCACCCATCTTTTGCATTTTGTGGTCATTTCCTGTTGAGAGTGGCCAAATTATGCTTTTTAGTTGTATCAACCTCTGGGCCATCGTTCTAGGCTTGACCCAAGTTGTGGGCAAGGGGAGGGGGAGGCCAAACCTATGTGGACTTGGATTGGAAAAATGTTGAATTAGGCTAAAATGACCGGAAGGGGGTGATGTATATGGTGTGGGGAAGTAGGACCATGCAACCAAAATCAGGATTTCCCACGTGGTGTCAACCTTGAAGCTAATGGCCAATAAAGGAGATCCCATGGGACTAGGATACAAGGGTAACCCCCAAATCAGGTGGAGACGACAAGAGTACAGACCTAGTCCACTCTTTCCGCCAAATACCCCCATCCATCCTTGCCCAAAAGTATCCATGAAAAGTAAGGAAAGTTACTCAACTATACCAATGAAAAGCCATAACTTCGGGGTCGAAAGGCCCACATTCAAACATACAATCATAACAGCTGGGTAAGGGACCACATGGCTAGTTCAGGTTGCAGAGATAATGGCACATCGAGCTCTCTGTTGGCTACAAGGGGCTGCCGGTGGAGGACCATCTAGTAGAATATTTTTCTCCTATATACACTACCCACAGGTGGTGGGTAACATCTGGCTCCAACTGGGACATGATCTCTTGGAGAGATGCATAAAGCTACTCAAACGAGAGGTCATGAGAACACCAACAATCTCTTGGTGCCATAGCTACTTGCATTATCAAAGACCAAACACACGGGGCAACATGTTTTTGTGGTGTCTTATGATCACCCATGCTTAGCATTAGGCCAAAAAATTCAACTAATAAATAATACAATTTAAATAAAATTTCAAATGCAATTTTAATCTAAATGCATCTAATCTAACATGAAAATATCATATGATGTTAGTTCTAATGAGAAAAATCAGTATGTAATGCATTTTACCTAACATGTTGGAATTTCTAAGTTTAACCTGTAAGAAATTCTTCCTGTACTATCTGGTTTATTTCTTCCTACTTGTTTAATTACTTAACAAGTTATTTACCATGTAAATACTGAAAATAAACACAAGTGCAATATCGACATCTACAGATTATCAATTGAAAGAAAGCAAGCACGTAAGTGACACTATTATTTTTGGATCAATGTCCTTGGAAAAATCTAATGCGGGAAAACCGATGAAGCTATTCAGACAGTTTTCAGAATACAACTAGGGTGCCAGAAAAGGCCCACCCAATAGAGAATGCCCTCGGTAGTAGTACCTCTCCTCGGAGACAGATATTCCGGCTGATTAATCATTAGATGAACGATCCGACAACAACAATTGCAACTTCCACTGCTTTGTGTCACTTTGATAGCGTTTGCGTCACCCTTCCCGGCTCACCAACCCCAGTTTGTCCCACAAAAACCTCCCAGTGCTGCCTCTTGGCCCTGCGTTAGCTTTGCTAGCCTCTACGTCAGCGTCTGGAGCCTATGCGTTAGCCCTTAGACTCTATGCATCACACACACTGGCCTCTCCTGGCTTTGTGCAGCTCCTCGCTGCCTCTGCGTAGCACCCAGTTGCCTCTATGTCAACCTCTCCTGGCTCTGCGCTGTCTCTCTGGTACCAACTCTGCCTCTCTGCTATGTATTCACTGCCTCTCGCTGTTGATTACTGATTCTATCTCTCTTAGCAAACCCCGCTTTAGAGAATAGAATGACTGATCACTCTGGTGTCTTCTCCAACTGACCCTCAAGCCTCCTCTTATACTTTTCTCATTGGTCCTTCAACGGCCGAGATTAAATCTCTAATCAATGACTAATATTAGATTTGGCTTGATCCATGACTTTTGGAACATTCTAACCCAGTTTTATATTAATACCCATTAATATTTTATTTTTCCTAAGTTTAAACTTAGGAACTCCATCAAAAATATTAATTATTTTAATATCTCCCAAACTGGTTAGAATTTGCCCAAACCATTTCTGGGTCTTGGAGATCTCATGTGCTTTAGCCTTTCCACCAATTTTCATGGCTAGATCACATCTGATGCTACCCCAAATCAACATAACATGCATATTACATCGTGTAAGTACTAAGTGTAATCATAGAGCCAATGCAACCAAGACATCACTAGATCAATATAAAAACATATTGCCCAATGATTACTTATGCAACAAGTTGAAGAGAAATGACAGGGACAATCATATGGACGGTCACCAGGGTGGGGGGTGGGAAAATAGAATGCCCCTACATGGAGGATTACGGGAGAAGAGGGAACAAAGGGATGCAATCTACTCTACGAGATCCTCTCTTCTAACCAAAAGATAGAGATGTCAACAATTAGGCCCATAATTTTTTTATGGATGACAATCTTCGGCATATCACCCCCATCATGGTCTTTGTTATTTATGTCATGCTTTATGACCATAATAGGGTCATGATTAGTAGGAAAGGGAGACCAATGAGATAGAGGGACACAACAAGCAGGTGGCCCATGATGATCACACTTAGGAGATTAGGAGATATGGAATGCATGGGACGCTACTACAACCCTAGAATTTTGAGGAGAAACAAGGGTCCTATGGATATCTTCATCATTGGTGTCATAGATAGGTTCCTTATTAAAACAGACCTCCCACTTCCCTTCTTAAATAAGTAAGTAATCGTTGATATCAATGCTTGAAGGGGCTATGGGATCACCTTCTTTAAGCTCTTCAAAGGGTAGATCATTAGAGATAGTATCCTTAGAAAAGGTAGGGTTAACCTTAAATTCACTCTCTACAACTTCACCCTCCCTATCACATGTTTTTGGAACTATCTTCATGCCTATTTTCGTCATGTGGAGCCAGGGAGGACCCTCTTTCTTGCTCATGATCTAGATTCCCAAGGTGATGATGATGCTCAATTAAAGCTTACTCTTGAATGTTTAGTGTGGGACACACACTTGAAAATGTCTACGAAAGCCTTCAAAGAACTCCTCAATAGATGAGATGCTTGTAGGTTCGTAATTATGCAACCATGAGTTATGACCATGGAGAGAGCTCATGAAAAATAACATATGGACATCCTAATGGACCACATTCTCCTTTGAAGTATGCAAAATAAATCTTTCTACATGATCAATTGCAGAGAGTGGATCACCATCAAACATGGGCACCCCATGTACCATCCTTCCTGTGACATGATTAGGGTGCACAGGGATGCTAGTGATGTCCAAAGCAGGAAAATCATAAAAGAAAGACATCCTATTGAGATATACATGTAAATTATGTAGGAGTCGTCAGGGTGAATTTAAAGATGCCTAGAGAAATGCTTGCTTCACGCTACAAGCATTAACCTTAAAGTTGAATGAAGAACTAGGCCTTCGTTCTTTCAATGGAGTCATCTATAAAAATATATCAATGATGTCGTATGGGCAACAACGTACATGCCTCATATCCCCGACAACAATGTCAAAATGTTACTGCTCAAATTAGTAGAGGTACTAGGAGGGGATCCTATAGAGAAACTATTAGGTCAAGGGAAACAATGGAGCGATAGCCCACTGTCACCTCAACTAAGGCTCCCTGCTCTTTACAAACTATGATCGATATAAGAAGAATCACAAGGAAGGATGAATCTATGAAAGGATAAGAAGTGATTCCCAAGGCCTATACACAAGAGAGGCTCAATTAGATAGCTTGCTTGCTTCAAAAGCAAGGTGGTGGGCTCTCTAGGAAGGGCTAAAGGAATTCTCAAGGCTAGGGTTTGGGAGTATATTTTGTCGAGATTATTCCTAGACCGGAAAATCCTTGTGAAGGATTTGCCTTTATGTGATCTTTGTGAAATTAGAGTTATAAAGTTGCAAGACCACAAAAGACCAAGTGGACCCAGAATTAGGTCAAGGGTATGATGTTGATTGTGAAAATTCCAATGTTCCACTGAGTTTCCGGGACGGGGAAACGCAAAGCAGGGATACGCACAAGGGGGACGTATATAAGCAACCCCAAATTTTAAGGATTTTTCGGGGAAACGAGAGGACGTCATAGTCATAAAAATTATAAAATTAAAAATTATTAAAAAATTTAATATATAAAAATAAAAAAATAAAATCCCCAATAACTAAATAGAAAACCTAATAATTATGAAATGTACATCGAAAGACTAAATATGATCATCATTACATATTAGACTATTATCATTTGACATTTCTGCATTGCAAATCTAGAAGTAAATTACAAAACTGAATCCGTCATTTGACATTATGCAATGTTCGTTCTAAATTCTTCATTTGGCATGATGCAAGGCACATCTAAATTAAATTAATAAATTCATCATTTGATAATTGAAATTATGCAATGCACATCAAGTTTTCAAAAATAATTAAAAGTAAATTCATCATATGACGATAACATTGTCATTATGTTGAAGTCTAAAATAGCCATAAAATACTAAACTAAAAGTAGACATAGAAAGCACTGAGCAATGAAATACTAGTAAATTTCTCAAAAAATACTAAATAATATTAATAAATACTAAGTCTTAAGTTTTAATATACTTTAATTTTTTTTTTTTGTTTGTTTTAATTTTTTTTTTTTAGTTTTAGTTTTTTATATTATTTATTTAATTATATATTTAAAAAAAACAAGTTTAACAAGTTTTTAGTTAATTAGTTTCATTTTTTTTTTTAAATCTTTTTTTTATATCTTAAATTTGTATTTTTTTAAACTTTTTGATGTTTTATAAAAATTATTAGACAAAAATATGGGGGGACGAATATGCGTCCCCCTGTCCCCCTTGCGTCCCCCCAACGTTTCCCTTGCATCCCCTTGCCCCCCTGCAAAGGAGTTGCGTTTCACCACCAAAAAAACTTCTCTCCGGAGTTTCCTCAAAAAGGGGACATGGGGGAAACGTTTCCCTAGGAGTTTCCCCGTCGGAGTGTGGGGGAATGCCAGGGCGTATCCCCCACCTTGGGGGACGCATCCCCGTGGAACACTGGAAAATTCGATTTCCTGAATCACCATTGCAACAACTAATTAAGTTCCTTCTATTTGTTTAATTACGGAACAAATTATTCACTGTTTCCTATAGTAACCATTGAAACTAATACACTGCAGTCTTCACCAAATAAATTATAAGCGAAAATAAGAAACTGAGCAAGAAAGAAATATACAACCCATTACATCGTTCTTTTTGGACAAAAGTCCCTGGAAAAACCTAATATGGGAAAACTGGTGCAACAGCTGAGGGTTTGTATTATTAAGTAGAAGTTTTTGAATACAATCTCTAGATGCCTTGCTGGCTATCCAGTACAGAGAATATCATTGATAGAAGAATAGTGAGAAGTACCTCACACTATCATAGGTGATTCCGACTGATCCAGCCACAGAATGGCTTGCCCCTTGTAGCCTTTGCGCTGCCTCTGCGCAGACACTGCGTCAGCCCCGCATCACACCGTCTAGGGACAATGTCACTCCCTCTGTTGATTGATTTGCCTCCCAAGAACTTTGATTACCACCTCCCGATCTCACACCTCGGCTTCCGACTTCAGAAATTGATTCCTCCAGCAAAAATATGGACCTCCTCAAGGCTTTGCGCGGCCTCTGTGTCAACCTACGCTGGCCAACTTAGTCTTTGCGCTACCTCTCCTAGATCTCTCTCTGCCTCCTCTGCTGAGTATTCCCGGATCAGGAGAAATCTCCAATCGGAACTATCCCTGCCCCTCACTGCAAAAGATCACTTCGAATTCTCTTCTCAGCAACTGTTGTGCTTCAGAAGTTCGATCTTCTGATCTCCCACTCGATGTGTTCTCCAAGTGCCCATCATTGTCCTTCTTATAATCCTCCCGTTGAGAACCCATGGCCCAGATTAGATTCTAATCAATGGCTCAGATCATTTGGACTCGATCTCCGTCTTCTTCTTAGAAGTTTCATGCACATTTATATTAATACATTTTAATTATTTTAATTTCCTAAGTTTAGACTTAGGTACCCATTAAAAATAATTAATTATTTTAATAAAGCTGTCTCCTGGTGGAATTTCCCAAAACGATTTCTAGGTATTGGAGAATGCATGTGTCCTAGTCTCCCTGCAAATTTTGAGGCTAAGAGCGCATCCGATGCTACCAGAAATCAACACTACCTCTTAGCGAGGAATGTGCTTTAGTAATGCAACCTGTTGAAGCATCACTCTGATTCTGTGACATCTCCCTCAGTGCTACTGATGTCTGACATCACTGTCCATCAACTACTGCACAAATGCTGCATCTGTACTGCTGCTGTCCCTGCCACCGTCAACACTGCATCTGCATTGCAACTCTCTCTCAATTTCTGCATCCGTGTTGTTGCTGGCATTGGCACTGCCAGTATTGCGTCTGCACTGCAACCTTCTCCAACTGCTGTTGCTACTGCATCAACAACAAAAAACCATCCAAAATTATTGAACTGGTGTTCAACATGATGCATCCTGTCGCTGGAATTCTGACTGCTGCTAGTCTCTGCACTGACCCTCTGAAGCCTTTGCATTGCCGTTGACCTCTACTCTGTGCCAACTGCACTGCTGCCAACTCTAGCTCTACACTGCTCAGTCTCTGGCACTCCTAGCCACTGCCACTGTCACTCCAACACTCCTGTGCACCAACTGACACTAGTTCATCCTGCTACTTCTGAACTGGGCTCCCGTAGCAAGGTATTGATCCAAGAGGTGGACTCCTCAAGAATCCTGCCCATCTGTAGTTCTTTCAAACTATAGTTCTATATTACCCCACCTTTGGGCGATCATGGCAAACACCTCCTTCTCGATATGTGCGGATGCAACCTTCAGATCATGATTCTTGTCCTTGTCCTTCTTCTTGAGAAGACACTGTGTAGTGTAGTCACCAAGTTCACCACACTGGAAGCACTTGATCTTCGAAACATCTTTCTTCTTCCGCTGCTTGTGCTGCCCCTTAGATGCGAGGGCTGCATTTTCATCCTCTTCCTT
Source organism: Pinus taeda (assembly GCA_000404065.3). NCBI lineage: Eukaryota > Viridiplantae > Streptophyta > Pinopsida > Pinales > Pinaceae > Pinus > Pinus taeda. The sequence goes on along the minus strand of APFE031746160.1, from coordinate 110,176 downwards.
TGGTTTCGTCCCACTACTGCTACTGCTGGTGCTTCTGTCAAGTTTGCACTTGACTAAGTCTCTCCTCATCTCTTCCCACTGAAGAACGACCCACATCCCTTCCTAATTTGGCAATCTCTCTCTGCCTAGGATGCTCTGGACAAACACTTGCCATTCTTCTGAGACTGAATTTAGGGCCAGCCTCACTATATCGATAGGTTGAGGTGTTGACCCCACAACTGCCAACTCGTCACGGGTTTTTTGAAGCTTTGCAAGGAATGGATCAATGTGTTCCCCCTTTTGCATCTGCGTGGATCTCATCTTTTGCTCCATCTACATCTTTCACTGCTCGAAAGATCCCTGATATAGCGTGGACAAGGCATCCCAAATCTCCTTGGCAGTTCCGTTGCCTGAGATGTGACATACTGCATGATCCTTCACTCCATCGAGGATCATTCGCTTGGCCTTCGCCATCTCTCCCTTGTACTTTTTGAGCGGATCTGGATCTGCCAGCTCAGCTACCACACTGTCGACGTAGATCTTGAGAAAATGTTCATCTAGAAGGCATGACATCCTTGCCATCCAGATCACATAGTTGGATGCACCATCCAACCGATCCTTATCTGGAAACCCATTTGTTGCCATCTCTGCCAACGAGCTGTTGAACTACCTCCTCTCTCCTTTGTGCAACACTGGTTTGTGCTACGCACTCCCTGTTGGAGTTAGTAGATCTGTTCCTCTCAGCTGCTGCTCAACACTTGAGAAATCAGACTTCTTGGTTGGAAGTCCTCTGAGGAAGAATTCCCTCAATAGTGTCTCCTTACTTCCTTCTGACGATTTTTTGTCCCAGCAATTGCTGCAGAAAACTCCGTCGCATGAGAAAATTGCCTCTTCGCTGACGCTGCTGCGCTGCTCCCTCTAACACTGGCAAACTTCGATCTGGAAGTCTTACCTCTTTGTCGACTCACTCAGAGAGAGGCCTTCCTGGCATATCTTTGCCCTTTTGGCCTGGATTATGCAATCCCTCTAGGGATTCGATTTGCTGCCTACACAACACTTTGACTGTTCTTCTCTTCAACACTGGGCTCTTCTAGCTCTACTCTCTTGCTTCACCTGTAGCTCTGATACCATGTGAAAATTCGATTACCCGAATCACCACTGCAACAACTGATTAAGTTCCTTCTATTTGTTTAATTACTGAACAAATTATTTACTATTTCCTATAGTAACCATCGAAACTAATAGACTATAGTCTTCACCAATTAAATTGTAAGTGGAAACAAGAAACTGAGCACTAAAGAAATATACAACACATTACACCATTGTTTTTGGACAAAAGTCCTCGGAAAAACCCAACGCGGGAAAACCAGTGCAGTAGCTGAGGGTTTGTATTATTAAGCAAAAGCTTCTTGAATACAATCTCTACATGCCTTGCTAGCTATCCAATACAAAGAATATCACTGATAGAAGAATAGTGAGAAGTACCTCACACTATCACAGGCGATCCCGACTGAACCAGCAACAGAATGGCTTGCCCCTTGCTGCCTCTGCGTAGTCATTGCGTCAGCCTAGCGTCACAGTGTTTAGGGACAACATCACTCCCTTTGCTGATTTATTTGCCTCCTAGGAACTTCGATTTCCACCTCTCGGTCTCACACCCCGGCTTCTGGCTTCAGAAATCGATTCCTCCAGCAAAAATATAGACCTCCTGAAGGCTCTGCATTGCCTCTATGTCAGCCTACGCTTGCCAGCTTAGTCTCTGCACTGCCTCTCCCGGATCTCTCTTTGCCTCCTCTGTTGAGTATTCCCGGATCAGGAGAAATCTCCAACCGGAACTATCCCTGCCCCTCACTTCAAAAGACCACTTCGAATTCTCTTCTCAACAACTGCTGTGCTTCAAAAAGATCTCCCACTCGATGTGTTCTCCAAGTGCCCATCGATGTCCTTATAATCCTCCAGTTGAGAACCAACGGCCCACATTATATTCTAAACAATGGCTCAGATCATTTGGGCTCGATCTCCGTCTTCTTCTAGAAGTTTCACCCACAGTTAGATTAATACCTTTTAATTATTTTAATTTCTTAAGTTTAGACTTATGCACCCATTAAAAATAATTAATTATTTTAATAAAACTGTCTCCGGGTGGAATTTCCCAAAACGATTTATGGGTATTGGAGAATGCATGTGTCCTAGCCTCCCTGCAAATTTTGAGGCTAATAGCATCCGATGCTACCAGATGTCGTATGGGAAACACCATACACGTCTTGTATCCCCAGCAATAGTGCCAAAATGTTACCGCTCAAACTAGTAGGGGTCCTAGGAGGGGATCCCATAGAGCAACTATTAGGTCAAGGGCAACAATGGAGCAATAGCCCACTGTCACCTTAGCTAAGGCTCCCTGCTCTTTACAGACTTTCATCGATGGGAGGAGACTCAGTATAAGAGGAATCACAAGGGAAAGATGAATCTATGAAGGGATAAGAAGTGATTCCCAAGGTCTATTCACAAGAGAAGCTTAATTAGATAGCTTGCTTGCTTCAAAAGCAGGTTGGTGGGCTCTCTAGGAAGTGCTAAAGGAATTCTCGAGGCTAGGGTTTGAGAGTATATTTTGTCGAGATGATTACTAGACTGGAAAATCCTTGTGAAGGATTGGCCTTCATGTGATCTTTGTGAAACTAGAGTTATAAAGTTGCGGGACCACATAGGACCAAGTGGAACAAGAATTAGGTCAAGGGTATGGTGTTGATCAATCAAGGAGGGGATTGACCTAATTATGGAAGAGAAGAGGATCAAAGGACAAATTTTCTTTTGAGGATTGAAATGCAATGATCCAAATGAGGGCACTAACCCAAATTAGCCTAGGGAGAGAAATGATCCTCGAGCTAGGGCTTGCAATATCTCGGGATTCCATCATTGTAAGAACTACAAAAAAAATACTGAAATACAGGAACCGTAAAAGATTTTGAATACCTACCAATATAAAGTTTAGAACTTTATATTGGTTAATTATTTATATTATTTCTTAACTTTTATTCCATTCTATCAATGTGATCTTTATCATTATTCCTCTTGATCTAACCATACATTACGTGATGTTGAGTAGAACTTCTTTTCCCAGAAGAGTCATGGTATTTAGTACTTATAATCATTTAGTATAAAATACTAATGTGGTGTATGCGACACATGCATATGTAGCTATCATATGCATGTACCATATACCTGCTATTATGTTTGCGTTCTTTGTATTTATAGATGGGTTGTTACATACACTCCCCCTTCAGAAAACTTCGTCCCAAAGTTAGAGTTTTATCTTATCCGATTACTTATGATAGTAATTAGTACCTCCTTCTTAGATTTAAATTTTTTTTATTTTAATATCAGGAGACTATAAAATTTTGAGTTTTAGGTTTATGATTTTAATGGATAAATCTTACCCTATCCAAGTTCCCAAGCTATTCTAAAATCATCCTATCTTTCCTAATCTCTTCCGCTCCCATCCTATCCGTCCTCTACTGGAGTGTGGCATGGTGTCAGTTTTTCTGACCTAACCATTCATAAACTATCTAAGGTGACAGCGTCGGTTATACCGACCTGATTCCCAGTAGGCATCCGGTAGTCATCATCACACGTCTAGGGGAGCGTGATTCGCACAATCCTCCCATGACTCCAGGGTTCGGAGGATAGACGGTGGGTAACACCTCCACCCCTCCTAGTAGAATTAGGGCTAATACCCTATCATAGAATCACTTTGAGCTTTAATTGTTCCGAGGTTCTGTCATCACGTGGTCATTCCGGTAACTGTTTATTATCTGCAAATCATACACTTACCCATACATTCGTAAAATGTGCATCAGCATATTCAAAATAACTCATGTATTATTCACATATGACACTACAGTATAACATATTTTACCATATTCTATGCATGTCTTTTGACTTCCATCTAAAATGTATTCACTTCCTGATTTCTATTCCATTGATCATATTGACATGTAAAAATAAACAGATTTATAATCTCTTAATTTCTATCAGAAGTGAAATCATTTAACTGCTTTAAACTTTACTTTGATAACATAATTTAGTAAGATCAACAACATATATCGTTTTGGTTTCCATGTACTGGCAAAAGTTAAACATACATTATGTCACAAAATTCCACGTTTATATATAATCATTCAAAATGTTTCTGAGTCTCTGATTGCAGTGAAGTAAATATACACTAAACATAGTTTAAAGTTCTTCAAAATTGACATAGATTAGGGTATCTTTGACGTATGTCCTCTGTATTTTCCCAAGTTGCTGATCCAGGACTATACTTGTCCCATTGGACCTTAACTTGGCCCACCAGGCGGTTCCTCAACTGTCGAACCCTATGTTCTAGTATACGTAATGGTTCGACCGTTACGATTCCCTTGTCCCATACCTGAAGATCCTGCTATAGTGGGTTGATGCGCTGCTTGGTCATTGCTGATTACTGCATGAATTCTATGATTACCTTGATTGTTTGATATTGGTCCCTCTCCAGTCCTATGCAACATATTCGACGAAGCTTTTGGGCAATCCCGTTGAAAATGCAGTCCCCCACATCCCCAACAATTAAGCAGTGTTGATCCTCTTGACTCAGGATGTGAATTTCTAGAGAACGAGCTTCGTCCTCTCATGTTGATTCCTCTCGAATTTCTTCCTCTGATGGTAGTCCCTCGAAATGATCATGACCTGGTGTTTGATGATTCCAAGGCTATAGTGTTTACTGCCATGGGAGCTCTTGTTACTATATTTCTCGGGGTAAACCTGTTACCGTACGGTGGCCTTGAGCTATCTCCGTTGAAGAAATTTCGAGGAGTCTTTCCTGGAAAGCCTGATTGTAAAGGTTCTGCCAGTCCTATCTCTTTTTTGATTCCAAGGTGCTCTTCTGCATAACGACCACATTCAACCGCCTCGGCTACTGATGACGGTTTCCACATGCTTACCAAGGCTCTAATGCGAGGATTTAACCCAAATATGAAGCGTTCAGCTTGACGTTCATCAAAATCTAAATAGTGAATGTATTTTACAAGCTCCATAAACCTTATCTTGTACTCTTCCACTGTTTTATTTCCTTGAATTAATGTATGAAAGGCTCTCGCTTGCTGTTGTTGAAAGTATGGAGGTAAATACTTTGCGCGGAACCTTTCCTCAAACAGTTCCCAAGGGACATTATTCAATGTAAGGTGCAACTGCTTCTCCAGATTTCCCCACCAAATCAAGGCACTCTCCTTTAATTGAAACACGACAATTTTTGTTTTTGCCGAAGAAGAATATTCTCTTAACCTAAAGTATCTGTTCATTCCTTCTAACCATGCTTCAGCGTGTTCCCCTGCTCGACCTCCTGAGAATTCTGGGAGCTTAATTTTTTTGAAGCTCCCTAGAAATGTCTTCTTTCGATCTTCTGGGCTCAAAATTCTTTGGTTCCGCTGAACTGGAAGCTAAAGGTTGAAATTCTTCTTTGGTCTTTGCCTTAGTTGATTCTTTTAATGTCTCCAATAAGGCTTCCAATGAGTTCATTATCACAGTGAATTCTGGGGCTGGGGCGATTGATGTTGATAATGGTCTTGGTGGTGACGATGGTGATGGTGGAGGCGATGGGGATGATGATGACGACGGTGGCGGCATTAATGGTGGTGATGCTGCCCAGTCACGCTGCCATGGCTCATACGTCCTTACCATTGTAATGGTTCCTGAACACAATAAAATTCTATAAAAAATTTTGAGGTAGACAATCGAATTTAACATATATATATATTTTTTTTGCAACTTCACATTCATAAACGAGTATAGTTTTGCTATTTTTATCCGCTAGGCGGATCTTACTGGTACCGAGGTCAAGGAGGGTGGTCTCACAACCTCCTTGTCCTAATGCAGGGTATTCTATCCTGGTATGAATAATGCAGAAGTGTATGGTTATTAGCTCCTAAGGTAAAACATCCAAAGTTTATTTACCAAATAATATCCACAAAATGAAAATGTTAAATGTCTCGTTACAATGTACATCGGTAACATACCCGTCATACCTCAATCTAGCTATTACATTTAAAGAAGGTCATACATAATTATATTTTTGAATATGTTACTTAGATATGGATTAAACCTATAATAAAATGAAGGGTTGTTTTGGTTCCATATCAGTTTGTCCTTTAGCCGGAAAATTTACCATAGACATGTCATGATTAAAATCTAGAAGAGATACAGTTCAGCAACATACCCTAAATGTAGGTTGGGGTCAACTGAAGGATAAATTCAGATCAATAATCAAATTGTACCTAAAATGTAGGTCAGTGGCCTACATATTGCAGTTGATCAAGCAAGGAAGAAAAATAGTTCTTTTAATGTTTCCACAGCATCCTACTTTGAAATTTGAGTGACCGAGGACCAAAGGCACCAACACTGTGCGACATCCACTTTCACTGAAATCATGGTAATCCAAGCTCTCTTCCTGATTGGTTGCGTTGCCTAATTTCACAGCATGTGATATTCAAGGAGCAAGCCTAACTGACCCTTCTCCCAAAGTTAGATTTCATGTCTTTGTAACCAGGCTATGAACAAGCCACACTAGTTTAGTATTTTCTTATTATCTTCATTTTGCTTGTGGTGAATTTCTTTTGCTAAAACTGATAACTACCTACTCCTCATTCTTTGTACCGGACTCTCTTAAAATGAGACTCAGTTTTGTATTGTAAGAATTACTGTGATGGCTTCTATATTTTATTTCTATTTATAGACATGATTATTTCTTAGTATGAACTTACCATTAATTGGAAACCCATCTCTTACAATTTAAAAGAATATATGTTGCATATCTAAAGGCATAGAAGTGTGTACTAGACCAAATTGGAGTTTTATGATCTACTGATTGGATGTACTTGGAAATGACTTCTATTCCTTAATCTTAGTGTTATGTGCTATAAAGTATAAACAATGTTTCCTAATTATGCTCTGTATAAGGTCATACATGCAGTTTTGTGCTTCTGTACTTTAATTCGAAATCCCTGTTTTGAATAAACTAATCCCACGTATACCCAAGGTGAAACTAAATGGCCCATTGTCCTCACTTACCCATTTAGAATAATCCATGTATACATTACTTCCATGATTTAACATCCCCTATTTAGTATTCCACTGCTAATGCAATACTTATTCCACCGTGCATCTGTTCAAATGTCATTGGCATAAAAATAATTAAGTTTTTAAAGTGGACATTCAGTAGATAATGTAGCATAAAAGCAATATAAGGTATGCAATTTAACAGTTCACCTTGGCACATGATAGAGGGGTAATTGGCATTTGCATTCAGTAAACTTGAATGCTTTTGGGGACAATGTAAAGATTATAAGAGGTTAGTTTAATGGTATGTGAATAAAATGATCTATATTATCCTTTCCTACATTAGTGCACCATCTCATTTCTAGATGTTTAAGAGCCACCTACAGGCATTATGTAACGGGACTACAAAATCAAAACTTTGTAAGATCATGGCAATGTTAGAGCTACTTTAGAGATGACCTAGCAATGCATTATATTGAAACTACTCTGTACCTAAACACAAATCATTGTATGTTTATGTACATCTAATTTTTGTTTATAAGCTCACGAGATTGTACTGGAAGATTATAAATTTATGGTTTTGGAAAATAACAGTTTGCTGAGTTTAATCATTATTGTAGAACCTTCATAAATTTCAGCATGGAACTTAGTTTTGAAGAATTATTGAAGCAGTATCGATGATAACAAAGTATGGATTAAACTTTTTACTAGCCACTTCTAAAGATTGCACAAATGTTGCAAAAAATTCATGATGATGGAGCAATTAATCCATGAAAATGGTTGACCTCTTTCCAAATCTTTGCACTATTTTAAACTGATAACGCTGCCTTTTTCTCGATTCCTTATTAAAGGAATTGATGCAATAGCAAGGTTTTGATGATTTCCTTGTGGTTACAAAAGTGCCCATGGCAATAACTTACCATTTGTTTTTATATTTATAGCAACAGGCAAAATGGAGATGAGATAAGGAGTTTAAAGGACCTATGGCTAAGAGACCTGGAGATACTCAAATGGGTCCCAAAACATGCTATCTTTGATTTAATGATTGCTATCAGGGTTGCTATTATGCACAATGTACAACATGCAAAATTATGACAGCAAATAGCAAAACAACCTATAATTCATGGTAATCAATAAATAAACAAGGCTATTGAATAAATAAATAATTGAAAGGGTTGCAGCAATTTTCCAATGGTTGAAAAATGCATAACACAGCTATTAAATGGTAGCTGTCAGCCTTTAAAAGATGGCTAACATGAGTCTCAATAATACATTCTAATCTTCTCATAAGACAAAATCTTATGCCAAGATGCACGAAATTGGCTGGTGAGAATTTTTAATCACCTTAGCTATATATCTCACACGGTCACACTGCAGGGAGATTAAAGGTAAAAGGAAACACGAAGTAATTGCATATCAATTACTGATAGGCTGCTGCATTTACCAGTTACCACCATTAGGCTATGCCAACAATGCTGTAGGAGAGATATACAGAGTTACCTAAACTTTTAGTCTTGATGTGAAACTCAGAATCTGATTCGAATTACAACTTTGAATTTGTAATATAATTGGTGCAGGCTTGTTGAAGACAGAGACATTCTTTCATTCCTCAAGACACGACAGAGGTTTATGATGGCCCTTTAGTCATATGGATAAATTTACAACTTTTAAGAAGACTCGGCTCCATCTCAACTTATTTTGTTTCAACATAACTTGAGATTTTGGGCAGAACTGTACCCAACTGATTCTGAGTAAATGTATATGATTCAGAAATGCTCAAAGACATACATTGCCATAAGGCTTCTGTTCTTTACTATGCGATGATTGTGTCAGTACATGGCTAAAGAAACTTGAGGTCACACATGCTAAGACGACAATCAGTACAATCATAACTGTGAGCAATCATGCTGTATTGCTGTTATAATAATGCCGAGGCATGTGAATACTGATTTCATACATGGCATAGTGATGTGATCAATATAAGAGAGCTGAATGTCAATGCTAAATCAAGGTCCTGCATTTGTGCAAGTACGATATAGTCATGAGGATACCATAGTGCAAGTCATAGTCTTGAAGAGTGTGTGAGGTCCAATGTCTACACTTACAGTGCACTGATCTATGGACTTTGCAGGGAAGGCAGACTGGAAGAGGCTGAAATATGCACTGGTGAAATGAAGGAGAATGGTTTACAACCCAACCAAGTAACATACATATCATTGATGGATGGCAACGTCAAATCAGACAGGGTGGATCATGCTTTTGATCTATTTAAGTAAGATGATAAATGAAGGATGCCAACCTAATTATTGAACTTATTGAGTGCTTATGAATGGTATAGTTCAAGAAAACAAGATACAGAAGGAAAACTGATCACTGATAAGGATGCAGTAGATAGTTCAGATCCTGATAACTTAGATGGAATTCATGACCTGGATGGAATGCCACTTGAAATAAGCAGTGATCTCGCATTTAAGCTTCTTGACAAAATGATGGAGAAGCATTGACAGCCTATTGTAGACACTTATAGTGCCTTAATTGTAGGATTATGCAAGGCAGGCAGCCTCCTTGAGGCAGACCAGCTGATAAAAAAAATTATGTTAGAGAGAGAGCTCTGTCCCAATGAAGCAATTTATGCAGCTCTTATTAATCGGTGCTGTAAATAGGGAAACTATATCTATCCTCTGGAGCTTTTGGATAGTATGGGTGAAAATGGTTATGAACCACAACCGTATACATAAATTTAACCTGTTTTAGATCAAATAAATCCCGAGAAGGTCCAAAATAGAATGACCATGAGCAAGAGTAAAAGCTCCGCTATGAATTTAATTTAAAAGCTATGAATTTAATTAAATTTAAAAAAAAACTCCGATATATTCATTAAAATGTAAATTTAATCCAGGTATTGTAAAATTAATCTGTAAGAAAATCTCAGGAACAACACCAACCCCTCTTTTATATTCCATTTCGTTCCAAAAATATATTTAAGCGCTGTCTGTGCCTAACAATTTCCTACGACATGGCAAAATTTATTTTTCACTGGTAAAATTATAACTCCCAATTTCAGCCAAAACGCATGGCAGAACCCACACAAACTCAACCTGAAGCATTTTTCATTAATTTTTGGCATGCGCAAATATTTCAATGTATTTTTGTTAATTGATACTGTCATGAATATATGGACGCTTAGAGATCTTCTCGTTGAGAGATTAAATAGGAAGATTATTTAGAGTTAGGAGTTATTAATTATGATTCATTTCATTTTATTATTATTATTATTTTTTAACATTTACAATGATTGATTAATTACCAATTTAATAGTCAGGGCAGCTACAAAGAGTAACTTGCCATCAGTTTAATAGATTCAAATTATTCATGACATAAGCTCACTAACCATGTCAGAGGAATGAACCAATATTTTTTCCATAATTGGGTTGACTGTAGGTTGGTATCAGTTTGAAAGTGGATGAAGAACTATTTCCTCTGAGGATGGGACTTCCCCTCTTCGACTTGGTTTGCGTCCCGAGTGATGCATCTAACCAAATGCGACGGATACATCAAATTCGTGGTCTGCATGTGTGGTGAACCCCGAAATTATTCCAACTGTCCGTCGATCCATTGCGAATCTTGCCCCTAATGGTAACCAGATGTAAGATCGATCGTTGGAGTTAGGATTTGCTTCCAGCGGAGACACATGGTCAAATCTGTCCCGTGCCATGTCCAAAATAGAATGACCTCGTCAAGCGCGGATAATAACGTCTTTGGAGGCGGATAGTCCCCATTTCAGTGAGGCGGATGCAATAAAATCCAAAATATTAGCCCATCCACCGTATCCGAACTTGTTGGGAGCTTACATCAATTGTCAAAAGGTTGGGACTCCTCCCGAGTTGCGTTGGGTCTAGAGGCGCTTAGCCATGAATACGAAAACCAACAACATCGGTCGAGTCTGAGCATCGGAATGGATACAGAACGAGATTGTTAAGGCGTGGTGGATGGAACGCATAGGTTATGATTTTCACTAGGTCCAAGCGTAATTCAAGTCGGCCAGATGTAAATTTGGCAATGTTCTAACAAAACCTCAAGGCGATGGACCACATGGGCATTTCACTCTCTAATGAAAATATGTAAATCGAAAATATCTATTAATACGTCAATTTGAAATTCGGTACGGATATTCAACGTACAGGGAAATAACAACAGTTAAGAAATCATAATTATCGATTTCATGTACCCATCTGCTCTTCATAAACCCATTAGCATCCATTTCAACTGCCCTTTTCTCATTACCACTGTAAAACGCCGTAGAGAATTCACGCATCTAGGGTTTAGTGGTAACACACAACACTTGTAGACATGGGGTCTTAGATTCAAACTGCAGAATTCAAACCGTGGAAATGTAACCGAGAATTTCTTAAAAGTTTTTACGCAGCAGAATTTAACCACAAAATTTACACGAGCGTAGGGCCTGTGAGGTCCTGAAGGGTTTGAACGACAACTCCGATACCATGTGTAAGAACCAAAAAAAAAACTGAAATACAGGAACCGTAAAAGATTTTAAATACCTACCTGAATTGCTGCCTGCTCTGGTGATGATGTTGCAACTACTCTAATCCAATTACCAAAAGACCAATTTCCACCCAGCCAGACTGAGCAGAGCCTGGCTGCTCAACCCAGTAAGCTTCCCAACAGAAGCTCACTGTCCCCCGTGCCCAGAATCTCAGACTGCTTAAAGCTCTTCCAAATTTCGACTTTCTTCCCTTCTGAATTCCTCCCTCTGGTTTTAGCTCCGTTGTTCCCCCCCTTCTCAGTGCAGTTCTATGGTTTATAACTGCGGGCTTGGCGGTGGCCACCCTCCCCCCTGTAGCCACCGCCTCCTTTCCTGCTGCCACGCCTCTATCCACGTCTTTGAGACCAACAGGTAATCTCCGGTTCATTCAAGATTCTTTCACTTTATTTACATTGTCTGCCCTTAAATTTTATAACACTGTT
>APFE031746160.1:56857-90827 GCA_000404065.3 Pinus taeda | reverse complement strand
TAGCTAAGGCTCCCTGCTCCTTACAGACTTTCATCGATGGGGGGAGACTCAGTATAAGAGGAATCACAAGGAAAAGATGAATCTATGAAAGGATAAGAAGTGATACCCAAGGTCTATTCACAAGAGAGGCTTAATTAGATAGCTTGCTTGCTTCAAAAGCAAGTTGGTGGGTTCTCTAGGAAGTGCTAAAGGAATTCTCGAGGCTAGGGTTTGAGAGTATATTTTGTCGAGATGATTCCTAGACTGGAAAATCCTTGTGAAGGATTGGCCTTCATGTGATCTTTGTGAAATTAGAGTTATAAAGTTGCGGGACTACATAGGACCAAGTGGAACGAGAATTAGGTCAAGGGTATGGTGTTGATCAATCAAGGAGGGGATTGACCTAATTATGGAAGAGAAGAGGATCAAAGGGCAATTTTTTTTTTGAGGATTGAAATGCAATGATCCAAATGAGGGCGCTAACGCAAATTAGCCTAGGGAGAGAACTGATCCTCAAGCCAAGGCTTGCAATATCTCAGGATTCCATCGTCGGATTGTGCTCAAATTTGGAGGACCCCTTGAGAACACCCTGTTAAGGAGAAAAAGCAGAACACAAGAATGTAACTGTGTGTAGACTTGTGTTTGTATGTGAATTAAGTAATTTGTATTATTGGTAAAATTTGAATGGTGTACAATACCTTCGTGGCTGTTTGCCTATATAGGCAGTGTCTAGCCACAGAGGGTGAATAGTCATGTCTTTTTGACTATTTACCTCTTCATACATAATATTACTTAATTGATTATTATTTTAATATTATCTATGTATTTAATATTTTTATGAATATTTTATTCATAACATTGCCACCCCCCTGTAGCGACAAAACTTAGGGTTGTTTGTGCTTTTAAAATGTAAAATACACAATGTATTGTAAGTAATGTTTTATTAATAAGATGAATTGTACAAGGATTCATTTGGAATGTTCCCCATGGAATATGTACTACACTGTTGCATTCATCTTGGCACTTTGGTCTATTTTTCAATGCCTTTGCCACTCGATTTAGTGGAAAAAGTTGCGCTGTCTTCCTTCTTCCACTAAATCAAGTGGCAAAGGCATTGAAAGGTAGACAGAAGTGCCAGGATGAATGCAACAATGTAGTACATATTCCTTGGTGAACATTCCAATCGAATCCTTGTATAATTCATCTTATTTATAAAATATTACTTACAATACATTGTTTATTTTACATTTTAAAAGCACATACACCCCCAAGTTTTGTTGCTACAGACCGCCGCACAGTTATGGACAAATTTTAAAGGTGTTTGGATGGCTATGAAGTATTTCGCTTGATGCCTTAGGTGACCCTTTAGGGTTAGGCCTAAAATTCAAAAAAATGAAGAAAAGAGAGGTAAATTTGACCACCAAATGGATACGAGGATCAGTGTGTTATTGCTTGGGCTTAATGGAGTCAAGATACACATAGATCGAGAATTTTCACGAGCTAAGGAGCCCTAATTGATCCTTGCTAGCCTCTCCAAGGGCAACAACTAGGTCAATAGGGATTTATACTTCAAAGTTGCCAAGGAGATGAAGTTTCGAGGCTTAAAACCTGTTAGGTGCCTCTAGGAACATTGACCCACTCTCTTCAAGTACAATGCATGCATTAAATCACTTATTCAAGGTTCCCAGAAGAATTTCGCATTTACTTAAACCCATACAAGAATAATGATAACCATAACATGTAGTAAACCAGTAGAAAAACAAGAATAACATCAAAATTCGACTTACATGCGAGAGAGAGTATATCCATTCATGAACTTCAGATTAGAAAGAAGCTCTAAAGACAATATCAAAAATCCAAACATGATAGTGCATCAAGAAAGCTGCAAAAGGTTTACCCAACGAAAATTGGAAAAATCTCTTCAGAGATACCAATCCAATCCAAGTGATAAGGAGAGAAATGAATCACCTCTCATCTATTTATACAACTCAAAAGGGGATTTGATTTGCCTAATTAGCCTAATTTAGCCCCAAATAATTAAATAATACATAAAAAATGACATGACTTGGTGACAAGCCTACCAAGATAGCTCAATAACACAAAGAATAGCCTCTCAAGAGGGAAAATAATGAATATAATGAGTTGTTGGGCCATTGAGAACGCCTAATGAAGTCCAAAGCATGACATGGTGAGGGAATGGACCCCAAACATAGTGGACAAGGGGTTGGCCCCTTGTTTTCCAAGCAAGTCACTATGGTTCTCCTAAGTGGGTGTGGGGGTACTAAGACATCCTCATGGGTCTCCAAGTGGATCGATAATGCATGTAAACCATTTGTAAGGGCTATGATGATGACATACGCCCTCCCTTTGTCTCCTACAGTGAGACACATCCTCATTTGGACCTCGAAACCTTTGCCAAGTGTGTGGTACAAATGTGGAGCTTGCTGGGCATAGTGGTGTAGATGCATCATCTTCATCCAAAAGGTGGAACACGAGCAATCACTGAATGGTGCTGGGGATCAATGAAGTAATCTCTACTATGGTGGAGGCCCATGGCTCTCAACGCTCATCGTACAGGTGCCAATGCGGCTATCTGGAGGACTTGGACTCCGTATAGGGAGACCGAACCCTAAATGGAGACCCACTTGCAATCCTTCATAAGATCCAATGTGTCCCCTTGCCCTCCAATACAACAAATCATTAAAATAATCAAGGAAAAAAGCTTACAAATCCTGGAGTCAATGGGGCACTTCATGGTGGCATGCCCTTCCATAATGGGCTTTAACATGTACAAGTGTCTTCAATTTCAATAAGGGGGTTAACCAAGGACCCTATTAGGTGGTTTCGACTTTTAAAGGGGTGACATGTCCCTGGTACATCCATCAGGGGGTAGGAAGCAAGTGATATAGACATGGAATGAGGTGGGGATCAGGGGAATGCCCTAGGCCATATGTCATGACTCATGGTATAAGGATAACTATGATGAGGGAAGCCCACACTTGGGTATATGAGTGTAGGAGGGAGCAATTCGTGGTACATGAGTTACCTCGACCTTTGTTTTTCCACCCTTCTTCATATGCCTTTTGCCTTTGATTGATTTTTGTTCATAACCGGCGAGGGTTTGAGTGAATGAGAGCATGATGTGTAGAGTATGGAAGTATGTACCCTCTTTTAAAGTGGGGCATTTCATTACCCACCAGGGGTTAGGACAATCATGGGTTCCTTAATGTGGAGGATGCTCATCTAAGGCCCATATGAACCAGGGTGATAGCCATAAAGAAGGGGTAGAGCTCATGTTTGGCTTTTTCCCACGTGCTAAATTTGTATGTCTCACCCATCTTTTGCATTTTGTGGTACATTTCCTATTGAGAGTGGTCAAATTATGCTTTTTCTTTTATTCTTAGTTCCAGGCCCGACCTAAGGTGTGGACAAGGGGAGGGTGAGGCCAACTCTTTGTGGACCTAGTGAACACATGTGGACTCGGATGGGAGAAATGATGAATGGGGCTAGGATGAGCGGAAGGGGGTGATGTATATGGTGTTGGGGAGCAAGACCACACAACCAAAATCAGGATTTCCCTCGTGGTGTCAACTTTGAAGCTAATGACCAGTAAAGGAGATCCCATGGGACTAGGATACAAGGGTAACCACCAAATTGGATGGAGGAGACAAGACTATAGACCTAGCCCACTCTTTCCACTGAATCCCCCCACCAATCCATGCCCAAAAGTGTCCACGAAAAGTAAGGAAAGTTACTCAACTATACCAATGAAAAGCCATACCTTCGGGGTCGGGAGGCCCACTTTCAAACATAAAATCATAATAGATGGGCGAGGGACCACATGGCTGGCTTGGGTGGCAGAGATAATGGCACATCGAGCTATCTGTTGGCTGCAAGGGGTTGCCGGCTACCGATAGAGGACCATCTAGGAGAAACATTTCTCCTATATACCCTACCCATAGGTGGTGAGTAATAGGGTCCATTTGGGCACATTATCAACCAAGCCAATGCCTTGGCTTCTTGGCTCAATGTTTCAATATCTGGAGGTGTAGCATGGGGCATACAACCATGTGGAGGCGACTCAGAGCTCAACACTAATCTCAGGAGGGAGACATTGGGGCTGTAATGAGGGTAGATGTCCTCTTTATTACGTTAGAGAGGTGTCAATCCTTCCCCCAAGAGATCTCTATTGCATGTGTGATGAACCACTTGAAACATATGTTGAGAAATCAATGCATGTAGTTATTAGGGTTTTGATTCCTCTTTTCTTGATAATTACTTGTGATATGTGTTGGTTTCTTTACTTCTTTATTATGTTCTCTTTCATCAAGCAATTATAAAATAAAAATTATGAAGATTACAAGAACAAGAGACATAGGATGTAGGCACTTAGCTAGGGAAAAACCCCTCTCCTAGGGGAAAACTCAGTGTAACTCTTCTTCTCTAATAGAACCAAGGCAAAGTGATACAATCCAAGATCTTATGACCAAGACAGAAACCTCTAATCACCATGTCAACCCTCCTTGCAAGTAGACAAATTCTGCCAAAGTCAACAGGGGCCAATGCCCTTCAATTCTACTCCAACTAGAAATTTGACCCCTTGCAACTTAGAAGTTTGGATTTGCAGTCATTGCAGAAATTTCAGCTCCTGTAACTTGCCCTGAAACCCTAGAAAAGTTCGCACATGTGAGAGAGAGATGCCCAATACTTCGACTTTTGTTCTCCCTTTGATTTGTCCTTCTTGTTCTTGACTTTGCACCTCTTTTTCTTCTTACTTCATTGCAGATCGAACTTGTGGATGGATGGATGCAAAATAGGTCGAATTCTCCTTCTCTTTATACTACTTCCAGAGGGTTGAATTACCCCAAACAGGGCCGACTTCATCAAGGCAGGGCCGACTTAGTGAGGAAGTGAAATATGATTGTTTTGACTCAAAATAATTTTCCTTTCATGATACAAAAGCCCAAGAAGGTTCTAATATATATAATAATAACTCTTATGACTCATGAAAAACCTAGAAACCTTCAATGAAGGCTTTGACCTAATGAGCAAGTGAAAAGAGCATGAAACCCATGCATCAAAATATTTTATCT
The DNA here is from genome assembly GCA_000404065.3 of Pinus taeda. NCBI lineage: Eukaryota > Viridiplantae > Streptophyta > Pinopsida > Pinales > Pinaceae > Pinus > Pinus taeda. The sequence goes on along the minus strand of APFE031746160.1, from coordinate 85,755 downwards.
TTCTTTTTCCATAATAAATAGTAATAAAGTACAATAATAATAATGAAGATCGACCATAATTACATTTTCAACACTACCTCTTAACTAGGGAGGTATTCATAATTGTACAAATAGGTACAAGGATGAACTTAAATTGACATGTTCTCAGAAGAGTATCAACATATGCAATGTTAGGGCTCTAGATACTATCTAGGATAACTGCCAAGGTATCAATCCAACAGGAAATAAGGTGTCATCAAGGCAACTTGCCACTATAGGTACCATGAGGCTACAACCCTAGTATCAATCCTACTAGATATAGATACCATATAGGCCTCCACGCCAAGACACCAACCCTCACAGGGATATCGGTATCATCAAGGTCAAGCTATCAACACTAGAACGAAGCTCCATATCATGAAGACCAAGATGCCCTCCCACATAGGGATCTAGACATCATCAAGGCCAAACTATAAATCAGATCTCAATACCAACTAGGCCAAGATGTCCTCCCAAGTACCTTCATACGGGCACGTAGGCTATGGTACTCATCTTTTCCTCAATCAAATCAGAGATATCCACCATTCATAGCATGCTTCTAAAATATACAAACTTCTTATTGGGGAGAGATTTGGTCAACACATCAACTACTTGTTCATCTGTCAGAACGTACTATAGCTTTATGACCCCATCTTGTACCAAACTTCTAATATAGTGGTGCTTATTATTTATATGCTTAATGTTGATTTGGGTAGCATCGAATGTGCTCTAGCCACGAAAATTGGTGGAGAGGCTAAAGCACATGAGACCTCCAATACCCAGAAATGGTTTAGGCAGAATCTAACCAGTTTGGGAGATATTAAAATAATTAATATTTTTAATGGAGTCCCTAAGTCTAAACTTAGGGAAAATAAAATATTAATGTGAATTAATATAAAACTGTGTTAGAAGGGTTCAAAAGTCATGGATCAACCCAGAGTTAATCTTAGATGTTGATTAGGGACTTAATCTCGGCTGTTGAATTGTGAACGAGAAATTATAAGCGGAGGCTTGAGGGTCACTTGGACAACACACCGAGTTGCTGGGGTAGGGTTTGCCAAGGAAGTCAAAAGAGTGATCAAAGTTGCAACTGAGGGGTAGTGAATACAAAAGCAGAGTGGCAGAGATAGTACCAGGATGATCAATGCAGAAGCTGGGAGAGAGGGACGCAGAGCCAGCCAGAGGTTCATGCAGAGGCAGCCAGGGCTCACGCAGAGGCAGTGAGGAGCTGCGCAGTGCCTCAGAGAGCCAACCTGGGTGATGCAGAAGCTCTAAGGGCTGATGCAGTGACTCCAGAGGCTGACGCAGGGCGAGCTAGGGTGATGCTGGGCGGACATTGGGCTAGAAAGGGTTGACGCAGTCCCTAGAGGCTGACGCTGGGGTTTTTGTGGGGCAAATTGGAGTTGGGAGTTGTCGGAGTTTTTATCTGGGGTTTTCGCTGGAACATCTATCTCCGACTAAGAGGTACTACTGTCGAGATTATTCTCTATTGGGTGAGCCAGTTTTGGCACCTAAATTGTATTCTGAAACTGCTTAATAATTAAAAGCCTCAGATAACTGCATCAGTTTTCCCACATTGGGTTTTTCCGTGGACATTGGTCCAAAAATAACGGTGTTACTTGTGTGCTTGTTTTGTTTCCTTCAGTTGATGATCTGTAATGTGTTGAGCATGTACTTGTATTTATTTTCAGTATTTACATGGTAAATAACTTGTTAATTAATCAAAACAAGTAGGCAAAAATAAATTAGAAAAGTACATAAAGGGTTTCTAATAGTTAGACTTAGAAATTCCAACATGGTATCAGAGCGTGGTTGCAGATCCACAGAAGAACTGAGGACATTAGCCGAGTAGAGAAACAACAGCAAAAAACAACTGTCCCGAGTGACAGAAGCTGTTCTTAGCAGAGAAGCAGCAAGGGGTGACGCATTTGAGTCGGGAAGAGGATCAGCGTAGTGGCAGAGGGGAGCAGACTTGACTTACGCGGTGCCTGGTCATCTTTCCCAGTCAGGAAGGATTAGCACCCGTGGCCAGGAGGTGTGGATTTTGCTGGTGCCGAGATTGTGTAGAGCCTAGAAGCTCTAACCTTTAGTTTGCTGGGGCTTAGGAGGCTGTGGGTAAGTTGCAGAGTGACGCTGGTGGGGTACCGTAGTTAGAACAGTACCTAACAGGGCAAGACCAAGGAGGAGGGAGTTGCTGCCTAGTATTTCTAGCCAAGATATCCAGATCAGTGGTGCAGCTGCACTAAGGATCGAAGTGGGGGCATCTCGACATTGGTAGAGGGGTTTCTAGGAGGGAAATCGAGGCTTAGAGGGAGTCACACTGAGAACTGCCAGAAGGGAAGTAGAGGAGCAACGAGATGGCAGTGAATGGGGTAAGAGACTAGGACAGACTAGACGGAGCCTCAAACTTCATAGTCTAGAAGGCCAAAATCTTATCCGTTCTAGACGAGAACCGTCTCAAGCACTTTGCCTTGAGGACCATAGCGGTCTCAGTTGACCCGACTGATAACAATAAGTACGAGGATGCAATGGCGAGGGCTAAGAGCATCATCCTTGACAGGGTCAAGGACCATGTAGTACCACATATTGCTGAGAAGAATACGACAAATGAGATGTGGGAGGCCCTAAAGAAATTGTATCAGCATACCTCTGTGCAGAGGAAGATGCTACTAGAAAATTAGCTGCGGTCATACCAGATGCAGAAGGGAGAACAAATCAACACCTTCCTCGGTCGATTGAAGGAGATCCGGGATTAGCTGATTTCCATAGGGGCCATGCCGGATCAAGAATTGATGGTAAGAATGGCCCTGAACGCAGTCTTAGAAGACTGGGAGGTGTTTGTCCAGAGCATACTGGGCAGAGCGACCCTTCCAGATTGGGAGGAAATGTGGGCGGCTCTTCGCCAAGAAGAGATCAGAAGGCTAAGCAAGGCGGGAAGCAACAACAAGGGGATCAGAATCAAGAAGGAGGAAAAGGAGGATGCTACCCTAACATCTGAGGGAAAGCAAGAGAAACAGAAGAAGGACCTCTCCAAGGTCAAATGCTTCAACTGTGGGGAACTGGGTCACTATGCGAGCCAGTGTCCGAGGAAGAAGAGCAAATGAGAGGCTTCCGAGACCAAGGTTGCGCTAGCAAGGGTGGAGAAGGAAGTGGAGATAGATGATGACTGTGCCATGAGTGCTCACACTCCACTTGAGCGGAAGTGGGGAGACATCGAGCTGTAGTCAGACGGACTACAGGCGATGAGGGGCAGGATCCTCCAGGTACCCAACCTCTTGAATTATATCTTGCTACGGGAGCCCCGAAGAGGAGTAGCAGTACTGGCAGAGGTCAGTAGAGACGGATGCAGATGTAGCGATAGAGGGAGCTACAGTGCAGGATTCCCTAGACAGCGTGAGGCAACAGTGCGGGATGCATGGAGTTGTTGCAGCAACGCAGATGTCAGAGAGGGAGCACTTGTTAGCGACAGAGGGAGTTTCAGCATCGAGAGTGTCTTTAGCCTGACAGAGATGTCAAAGTTGGGAGATCAGTTACTTAGTTCTCAGTAGTTGAGTTGCAGTGCAACAGTTAGCAGTGACAATGCTATGGGCAGCACAATGCAGCATGATGAGAGGGGTTGCAGTGTAGATGCAACAGTGGCAGTGGCAGGGCCATGGGCAGCAACACAGATGCAAAGGGAGCTGCCGTACAGATGCAGCAGTGGCAGTGGCAGGGCCATGGGTAGCAGTACATGATGCAGCAGTCGAGAGGATGTTGGGTAGCATGCCTAGCATCATCACAGGGATCGATGCCAGATGATTAGGGTGATGCTTAGTGAGGAGTATCACTAGAGCACAGTCCTCGCTAAGAGGGAGTGTTGATTTGGGGTAGCATCGGATGTGCTCTAGCCACGAAAATTGGTGGAGAGGCTAAAGCACATGAGATCTCCAATACCCAGAAATGGTTTGGGCAGAATCTAACTAGTTTGGGGGATATTAAAATAATTAATATTTTTAATGGAGTCCCTAAGTCTAAACTTGGGAAAATAAAATATTAATGTGAATTAATATAAAACCGTGCTAAAAGGGTCCAAAAGTCATGGATCAAGCCAGAGTTAATCTTAGCCGTAGATTAGGGACTTAATCTCGGCTGTTGAATTGTGAACGAGAAAAGTATAAGAGGAGGCTTGAGGGTCACTTGGACAACACACCGAGTTGATCAAGATTTCGATTTTCTGGCCTCAAACATTCTAATGCTACTATGGTTATCACAATTTATAACTATGGGATCCAAGAGTCTTCCAAACAAATTTGACAAAATTTTCCTTAGCCAAACATCTTCGTTTCCAACCTCACAAGCAGCAACATATTCAACCTTAGCACTACTCAAAGCAACTGAGTCTTGTTTACCACTGATCCAAGAAATCATCGTGGATGCTAGACTAAAACAACCACCAGTAGTGCTTCTTCCATCCGTCTCACTGCCACCCCAATTAGAATCTGTGAAACCTATCAATCGGATTTCCTTTCCATCATATTTTAGACAATGATGAATTGTCCCACATAAATACCTCAAAATATGCTTGGCAACTATCCAATGATCATGACGTGGCTCCAACTGAAATTGACTTAGAATATTTACGACATAACATATATTGGGTCTAGTATTGACCAAATACATCAACAAGCCAACCAACTGACGATAACATGTGGGATCAACGAGGCTAGAGTTTGAACTTCTCAACTTCTTTAGGTTAGTGATAATTGGAGTTGTCATAGTTTTGGAATCCATCATACCAAACTTTTGCAAAATCTTGATAATATATTTTCCTTGACCAAGATATATCTCTTCAAGTTTTTTGCCAAACTTCGAAGCCCAAGTAACTATGCACAAGTCCTAGATATTTCATTTCAAATTCTGCTGCTAACAACTTCTTACATTCTTGAATTCTATGCTCCACACATGTAAGGAGTAAATAATCCATGTATAACAGAATAATGATTGGTTCGTTCTTTACTACTTTGATGTAGAGGTTTGAGTCTGCAGAGATTTTGACAAATCTAATCCTTAAAAGATAGGCATCCATTCTAGCATACCAAGCTCTTGGTGCTTGTTTCAAGCCATATAGAGCTTTCTTCAATCTGCAGACATAAGATTCCCTGCTATGTATTTCAAAACCTTTCGGTTGTTCAATGTACACTTCTTCATCTATGGTTCCATTCAAGAAAGCTGTTTTGACATCCATATGGTCGATGTTCCATCCCATAGTAGTTGTTAAAGAAATCAAGGATCTAATAGTAGTGTACCTGGCTATAGGAGCAAATGTTTCTTTGTAGTCCACTCCTTCTTGAGAGAATCCCCTTGCTACAAATATTTCCTTGTTTTTATCTATGCTCCTATCAACAACATGTTTGATTTTGTAGATCCATTTAGAGGCGACGACAGAATTGTCATTGGGTGTAGGAACAATTTCCCAAACCCCATTCTTCATGATTGATTGATATTCTTCTTTAATGGCTTTCTTCCATTCACCATGATGAGTGGCTTGTTCAAATATGGTTGGTTATACTTCAATTAGTTTTGTCATATATGCTGCATATCCAGAGTACCTTTTTTTGTCTTTTGCTTTCTCTAAAAGTACCTTTCGCTGCTCCATGTCCTTCGACATCTTCAATTGTAGCTTTTAACCAAGCTGGCATTTTCTTTTCTACGGGAATGATTGTAGGTTGAATGGGTTCACTTGGTCCTTCTTCTTGATTTGTAGGTCCTTTGTCATGTTGCTCTTTTTCTTCAAAGAGTGGTATATCTTCTTCATCAGACTCAATGGGAATATCTTTGGATTTTTTGTATGCAAAGTTTTCATCAAATATGACATCTCTACTAACTTCAATTTGACGATTTTCTTTTATGTAGATTCTATATATTAATTTTAGATAACAATGGTATGTTCTATGTTTAAGAGCAATTTACTTCAATTTTCTTATCAGCCCAATATCAATCACATTAACATGACAGTAAATGCAGATAGAACATAAATAAAAATAGTAGAAGACAAGCCAAGGCAAGAGGACACAAGATGTGGTGCCAGCCAGGGACAAACCTCAATGTGGGGAAACCCTTTGATCAATTCTTCTTATTATTATTCGAAAGTTCAGCAAAAAGAGTACAATATGCAATATTCCCTTGCCCAATCAAAGTGAAATCTGTCCAAACAAACAACAGCCACAGAAAGCCTAACTAGAAAGTCAACGCTGGTCAACAGGGTAGAATTTGACCTCCAAAACAGTTCGGTCAAACCTAGTCAACTCAACCTCCAACAGTCATTTGAATCAGCACAAAACAATCTCAACAAATTAGTCAAACTTGGTCAACGTAGGTCAACGTTGCAGTCAAACCTTTATGCAGTCAACGTTGGTCAAACAATACTGATTGCCTCAATTTTTGTGCCCAGAAATGCGGCCTGCCCAAACAGATATTATCCCACCAAAATCACAATCAAACAAGGTCAATGCTGCTGGTCAAACGCTGGTAAATCTTCCTCGAAATTTGGTCAACGCTGAAACAAAAAATCTGTCTTCTTCTTCGTACATGTGGAGAGAGAGAGGAGCCCAGGAATCCATACCCAATCAGATGAGGAGAGAGAGATGTATGAGAAGATGAGTGATGCCCAACTGAGGCAAAGGCACCTTCTATTTATATGCAAACATTGAGGATGAATAGACGTGATTGTTGGGCTTTTGAGCCTACATTAGATTGCTGGCCGACCTTGACAATTTGTCCATAAACAAAATAAATTCATAATTCCATTTGTACATATATGAATGAGATGATCTTTAGATCAATCCTACACTTCTCAGAAAGAGGAATCCAACAAAAATATCAGCTGCATCATATGAGCTGTCCAAGGTGGAGTTTGGCCCTAGTTGCCAAATTTAACACCATAAGATTTTGATGAAAGGCTATAACCGACAAAGATACCCTTCATACTAGTAGAATCTAACTTCCTTCTTTTATCTTTAGGGATATGAATGTAGGCAGGATATCCAAAGATTTAGAGATGATCTACATATGGTTTCTTCCTTGAAAATACTTCTTCCGGTGTCATATTTCAAGAATTCTGTTGTAGCTATTTTTACTTTTCTTCATGTATTCAAAAAAAGAAAATACATATATGTACTTAAAAAAATAAAAAAGAAAAGAAAATCAAAGGCAAAGGTTTTGATTTAGAATCTTAATCATTTTTTAATGTTGGATTAAGTGACACTGATTAAGCTATAATGCAAACTTAACATTAAGCAGATTTCGGTGGGTCCCCATTCACCAAAGTCGACTAAGGTTAAATGTCGTTTGATTCGCTGGGCATGATGGAGAATACAAGAGGGGCCCAATAGATGGAGCAAACTCGACGACACTACATGCTCGACGGTTAGCCCACCAAGTGCTCCCGTAAAGACTTTCGGAGATCTCTATTGACCATAGATCAACGGTGTATAAGTGTTACAGGGGGACTCCATTGGATTTCCTCCGTAAAGGAGTGTGCCCCCGTAATACGTTGGCAAGCGAGCGTGGTTTTATAATCTACCCGTTCTATCACTATTTGGTCACTGTCTCATCACTGTTACTCCTTAGCCACCTCACCAACCACGTCACCCTTCACCTCATCCATCTTGTCACCACGTCATTGATTTAAACACCCCACGTACGCATTTATTTCCGTTTTCCCTCCTGTTTTTCTATTCTTCCCTTAAATCCCGTTACTCCTCATTTCATTTATCATTGTTCTTTGCTCTGCTTTCATGAATTGGGATTGTACAAATCATAGCTCTAGTCATCATCAATCATCACTAATTAGGTATTTGCACGTCATCTCCGGCATCCTAGTTGTGAAAATGTCCAAGAAAGCCATTCTAGCAGGCTCTTCTTCTCGTATTCCATTAATGGATAGCAAAAGGGACATCTTTGGCCCATTTTGCTCTATAGACTTCATAGAATTTCACTAGCATGTCCTACTCAACCAAGCAGAGTCTCCTGTGTATGTTGCTGCTATTAGGTTTGGTGTTTTAGCTGCAATGATTCCTCAAACATATATTTTCCCAAAATTCATCTATTGGCTAGTTTCCACCCGATATCAACAAAAATGTTTTGTCATGAACCAAGTGGGGGGAAATATCTTTCAAGTGTCTTTCCTTTTGTTTCAGTTGGCATTGTGTTTTCCTTCTTCAAACTCCTATACTTCTTTCTCAGAGGAAATCCTATTGTCTGCCTTTCAAAACCTATCTGGGTCAAATTATGCTCAATTAACTTTCTTTTTAATGCCTGCTGGGAAGCATTTGCCTTTGGAACACACTCATTTCCCTTTGGATACTTTTGCTGAGGAGGTCAGGCCTATTCTTCAAATTATGGCCCAAATTTTAGGAAGAGAAGACACAACTGTCATTGACAAAACTATCCTTGGAATGTTTAGTTTGATGATGAATCCTGAGATAGTTTTTGACATCCTTGGTTTCTGGAAAAATATGGTCAACTCTCAATCAACAAATCTTTCCCTCAATGGATGTTTCAGATTTCCTCTTTGGTTACTTGTCTCTTTTTATATACTCATGTTGAAAGATTTATGCACCTGGGATTGAATATTATGGATCCTCATAAGAACAAACAATCAGTGGTGTTTTGGATAGATGTTGTAAGAAGTAATGCCAGTAATGAGGGGTTGATGTATTTCACCGCTTCTTTTTTATCAGTTGCCTATTCAATCATAAAAAGTTCTCCTTCACCTTGTATACTACCAAAGGCCCAACCTTTTCTTTAGCTTAGTAAAGATGTTAAAGTAGGTGATTGGTTTTTATTTGAAGATTATGCAGAAATCAGATTATATGGAGCGAACATTGCTCCCTACAAACTTCCCACGTTTGTGCCTATGAGATTCTTTTCATTAGAATTTATCAGGCAGAGTTTGAACGTTTGTCAAGTACATTTTGTTCCAGCAAAGAAAGGGCATTTATTTAAATTGCCAAGGATAGTTGGACCTTTTATTGTAAATAATAGGCAAGCCACAAGAAAAGTACAAAAAATTCTTGAAGGTATGAATTTGCAACTGTGTGAGAAATGGGCATATGACCCTCACAAAATTATTTCAAACAGAGGAGTGGAGAATGCCTATACTCCCTATGTACATGAGCCTCAACCGAATGTTGAGAAGCTAGCAAATGGAGGACAAACCAGTCCATCAAGAGGGATGGAGGTTGAAACTTCCCATCCAAGAGAAAATAATTTGAAAAGAGGCAGTGAAGATGTTATTGCTTTGGAAGAAGAAGAAGATAAAATCTCCATGAGGATTAAGTTATTTGAGCGGGGTAGTCCTTCTCCAGGAATAGGTTTTCAATTGCAGTTGGGGGAAGTTATTTGCACACCTTCTTCCCCTCTTCCAGAAGAGGCTGCTTAGAGTTTTGTTCCAATTATAAAACAATTATATTCTTAGATTGCAGAAAGGAACAAAAATTCAAGGAAAGCATGGAGTCCCAATTAGAAACTCAGTCCATCTTATATTACCAAACTAGATTGATTTTTGCCATGGACCTGGAGAGAAATAAGCTAAACCTATCTTTTTCTCACCCCTCTGCTTTGACTGTCTCTTCTTCATCAGGTTTCAAGACTGTCAACTTGATAGTAGATGCTAGAGAGATCCCATTGCCTGACAAAATTAATTTCCATAGGCAGACTGGGGAGTTGATATATAGTGATTTGAACAGAACTTCCTTGGCTGCTAGCAAAGTTGAAGCTTTGTAAGAGAAAGTGGTCAATCAATTAAAATTAGAAAAAGTAAATTCCAGAGCTTTGACCACTCAAAATGAGGAGTTGAAGAAATTGATTGTTAAAATTGGTGTGAATCCAAAAGATAGAAGTGTTGTTCAAAAATTGTTGCAAGGAGCTGAAACAGAGATTCAGATGCTCAAAAAGAAATTGAAGTTACCTTCTATGGAACATCCTATGGCTTCAGAAGTAGCATAGGTGGAAAAAGAAAAGGAAACTTTGACTAATGAACTCTTACAAAGAATGATGAAATTGCCAAGCTGAAGGAGATGAATTCTGTTTTACAACAGAAAATTGACTCTCATGTTTGTACTATCCTAGTACAACCAGATTTTGAAGACCCAGCTGACAAATTAACCAAAGTAATGACTGAGCTACAAATATCTAAAAATGAAATGAAGAAGTTTCAGAGAGATTATGATAATGCTCTGAAAATTATAAAAGCCACTAAAAGGGAGTTGGCTATGTCCCAAGAAAATACTTTTGAAGTATAGAAATGACTTTCAGACTGAGTCACAAGAAATCAAAGAACTGAAGGATAGAGTGAAGGGAAATATGTCACTTATTCAAGCAAGAGAGATTCTGTGGAATGATATAATTCATACTGTAAGGAATATTTGGGAATCCTTGTCTATAGTTGCAGAGGAGAAAACCATTGTCATAGACTTAGAAAATTTAATTACTGTCAACAAGCAAAAGTTCAACAACGAGCTCAGTTTGCTAAGAAAATGATTGATTTCCTTAACTCAAGAACTTCATAGCAGTTAAGGGAATTAGGAGTTGAAGAAAGAACTGAGTATGTCTTGGAAATTAATAAAATGATTGTAAAGAAGCTGTACAGGAAAACAACAGAGACAAAATTGTCAGAAGTTAAAGATGCTGTAATGAAATTCAACACTGATTTTGATAAGAGGATTAGAGCAGGTTTTCCTTCATGTTGGGACCAATAGGGAAATTTATTACCCTGGGAGACCTATGAGACTTTATTGGTGGAGGCCAAGAGCAAAATCAATTCTACTCATGAGAGAACAACATTGCTTAAGGGAGCAACAATTGTGAACTATTTACATAGAGATTTCCAACTATTGTGGTTAATGAGAACCCTTTTTGTTGACAAGGCAACATACAACAGGATCACAAATTTTAGGATGGCACATACTAGGCTTGTCAAGGGTCCAAGTTCAGACACAAATATTGGGAAAAATGCAGAGAATGGATGTCACCAACAAGAAGAAGTGCAAAAGATGGATCCTCAACTGCACCAGAGTCCAGCTTACTCAGTGAACCGATGCTACCTGTCATGCAATAATCTTTTATTAATATTTATGAAATGATGTATTTATGTTTTCTTCTATTTAAGAATGCACTGTTCAAAAGAACAAGTAATTTCAAAGTAGTTTAGGAGGTTAGCAGTTTTTGGTAGTTGACATTTTCATAACTGTCCCTTTTTGAAATTTTGTATAAAAAATAATTTAGAAGAAGTAAGGGTTTCGAGTTTTGGACCTTAGAAGCAGAAATTACTTGTATTCCCAATCTTCATGGTGATTTGAATAAAGATTTCAAAGTGATTTGAGACACTTGTTGAGTATGATATGTGTTTCCTGTTATCTTGTTCCTAATGTTTTTCTTCTATAGAAGAGAGTAATGAAGCTGCTGGTCTTTAACTTTACAGTTCTTCAAAATTTGATTCCTGTGAGTTAAAGTTAAAAGAACCTTAATTATGCACTCGTCTTTTCTATATTTCATTCCATGTTAACTACATATTTCTTCTAAAGTTAAAGACAAGATTCTGCAGTAAGGACCCTGTTAAAAGCTTTCCAATATCTTTTCTCACTATACTACCATTAAAATCATATTCAACATCAGAAGGCCGTTTTGAAAGATTGTTTTTCTCATAGAAGGCTAAAAAACACTATCTACAAATTATAATTTCTGGGATTTTAAAGAATGGGACAACAAACTCATTTCCTCACAGTTCTTAACAAATGTCTTGGGAACTGACCTCTCCTCAGCTAGAGGTTGTCTTCCAAGGTACAACATTTTTTGGCGCCGTTGTCATGGATCGAAGACACGAAGTTATTTTTCCCTGGGTTTTCCTTTGTAGTCATTTCTTTGTTTGGTGAACAAAGAAAGTGTCTAGGCTGATTCTCTCACCAAGAAGACAATCATGGCTTCAAAAAAGCCTCACACAAGGTTTGATACCTCACATAAAAAAGATCCTATCCTCTTTGATCCAGAGAAATTAGTTTCTCGAAGAGTTTGGAAAGCAAACTCCCCAGTAACTCCAAACCCTACTTTATCAGCTCATGGTACCAGTTCTGTTCCTTAATTTCTAAGGACCTTTCATTCAAAAGAAGTTGTGACTTTTCTCAGTAAAGGTTATCTTCTCCTCGGAACATTTTTCCAGAACCCACATTGGAAGGAGAATCGTTTGAGTAAGTGTCCTTTTCTTTTCCAGAGTTTGAAGAGATCAAGATAGTTGATTTTTCAGTTTAATATCAAACTGTTTCCACTGTTAGTCAGCGAATTCCTATTTTTGTTATCCCACCTCAATCATTTGTATTCCAGGCAGGAAGATCTTCTACGCCTCTCCCAAATTCAAACATGGCCATTCTAGCTTTTCTTTTAAATAGATATGCACCATTAAATCTTCCCCAGCTAATGAATGCTATGCCTCAAGATTATCTCAAATTGTTACCCAGGTTTACAGGGGAAGATGAAGTAACAACAAAGAAACATGTTGCCTCTTTTTGTGCCTTTGCTGAGAATTTAAATGTTGAATGTTTGGATGTAGTAATGAGATTATTTGTGCAGTCACTGGATGGAGAAACAAAAAAGTGGTTCAAAACACTTCCCGGTAATTCTATAAATACTTGGGAGGAATTAGAGAATGTTTTTACACAAAGATGGAGTGAAAATAAGGATCACAGTTACTTTCTTACTGAATTTAATGCAATTAAAAGAAAACCAAAAGAAGATGTAACTGAATTCATCAAAGGATTTAACAAGTTGTATAACAATATGGCAGTAGAAATAAAGCCACCACCTATAGGAGCAAAAGTGGTGTTTGCAGGAGAATTTGAATCTGACTTTGGTTTTACCTTGAGGGAGAGGAGATCTCCTACTCTAGAATAGATCCAGACTGATGCATTGGAAATTGAAGCAAATTTATCTGTTGCAGGGAAAATCAAACCAAGGAATAAGTTGAAGATAAGAACAAAGGAAAAGAAAAAGTGAAGGCTGCTAGTTAGCCTAAAGATTCTCATGAACAAAAGCTTGATGAAATGACTAAAGTCATTGGGAATCTGTCCAATAAGCTTGTGAAACTGGAACTAGAAAGTAAAAACCCTCCGAGGTAGATTCAACAAGGACAAAACAAAAAATTTAATCCCTAGTTTAGGAGACAACTGCTGCAAATTATTCAAAGAGATAAAAAGGACCAAGATCAAATATAACCACCTTTATATATCGAAGATGAGCTGAAGGAAGCAGTGGAGGAAACCCTTAAAGAACAGGAAAATCAGATTTCTACTTTGTATGAGGAGGGAGGAGTTATAAATGAAGATTCAAATTTGGAATTTCAGGTCTCTTTGGATGATGAAGAAATTGAAGAATACTATAAGAAGTTTACAGATTTTATGCAAGCAGAATTGCATAAAAAATATGATCTTAGGTCAAGAAAGAGATCAAGAGTTCAACATAGTGTAGAGGAGCAAACCAATCACACAGTTCAACAACAATCTCCAAAACAAGTTGATAAAGGAAAACAACAGATGAATAAAGTGTTAGCAGTCACAATTCAGTGAGGGGAAAGTTCCAACAGTAAGCAGGACTCAAGGGTGTTGTACAAATCTATTCAACAACTTGTTGTCAGTTCTCAAAATTTGTCAAATCAGAAGTTAAATGAAGAGGAACAATTAAAAACATTGAAAGAGGGTCATTCTTTTAATTTATTAAAAGAATTAGAAAAAATTAAAGTTCCAATTCCTTTGGCTGAGTTAGTGAAAACTCTCACTTATAAAAAGCAAGTCTCTGATTTCATAAATCTCTCACAGGATAATCACTCAGCAGATGCAATCAATTTGCAGGAGGGAAGGCCAATGATGATGTTTGGCCCTCATGTAGAAGAACAATATTCTTCTACGCCTCCTTTTTATATTTCTCTTCTTATGTATACTTTCATTCTTCATAACTGTATGTTGGACTCAAGACAGTTATGTTGGACTCAAGAGCCTCTCATAATCTAATGCCACTTTCAGTTATGAAGCAACTGAACTTGCAAATTACAAAACCTTATAAATACCTTTATTCTTTTGATTAAAAAAAGGTCAAATGTGTGGGATTGATTAAAGATTTGGTGGTTTCATTGGCTCAAATTCTAGCCAAGAGTATTGTAATGGATGTGGTTGTTGTAGATATTCCAAACCGTTTTGGAATGTTGCTCTCTAGATCCTGGGGAGCCAAGCTAGGAGGAGTGCTCAAATTGGATTTCACATATGCTATTATTTCAGTTTTTGGTGGAGAAGAAAGGACGTTGTATCGAGAGACCAGGTTTGTAAAGACTATCACAAAGGAGGGTTCAAGTAATTCTCCTGTTTATAGTTAGGAAAATGATGACTTTTTCTGTTTCATGTAACAAGAATCTCAGGAAATTGCTGAAGACACAGAGTTGCAACTACCTTCAACAATTAAATGCAAGGAGCTAGTAGATAGTGGAGTCTGGAAGTTGTATTTCGATGGTGCATATTCAAAAGAAGGGAATGGAGTTGGAGTTCCTCTGCTTTCTCCAATAGGTCATATTATTCCCTTCTCTTATAAATTAGAATTTGACTCTACTAATAATATTACTGAATATGAGGCTTTGGTTCTTGGTTTACACGCTGCAAAAAATTTAGGAATACAACATATTTTTGTTTTTGGGGATTCATAATTAGTGGTTAAACAAATCAAGGATCAATTCCAAGCCAAACATCCAAGGCTTAAAGCATATAGGAATGAAGTATGGATTTAGTGGATAATTTCTTTTCTGTTTTTAATATAGAGTTCCTACCTAGGGAAGGCAATAGACTAGCTGATTCATTGGCAGTTGCAGCTAGTCCTTTTAAGCCTCCGTTGAATCCCAGGCCCAGGTATGAAGTGGAAATCAGGAACAGACCTTTTATTCCAGATAATATAAAGTATTGGCAAGTGTTCAAAGATGAGGAACAAATTAAAAGATTTCTTGAAATGGTAGGTGAATTTTCAAATTTGGAGAATGACCAAGAGGATGAAATTGAAGAAGTTGAAGAAGAAGAACCAAGCAGTAAATTACCTTTTAGAGTTCTATAGGGGATCAAAAGATAATGCAGTTGAAGAACAATGTGATCCCTAAAGGTTTGGTACCCTTGGAGAAATTATTTAATGCTAATGATGTTTCTGTCAATACAAAGAAAACAAATTTGGAAGATGATCTTGAAGGCTACAATCTTGGAAGTTGGAACAGAGCAGCAACCAAAGATGGTGAAGTTGGCAAAGGATATTCCAGAAGAATTCAAACAGAGGTATGTAGACTTTTCAAGAAATATGTTGATGTGTTTGCATGGTCTTATGAAGACCTGAAGACTTATTATACCAACATTATTCAGCATAAAATTCCTTTAAAACTAGGGATTAAGCCATATAAACATAAATTGACACAGATTAATCCTTTGTTGTTGCCATCAATTGAGAAAGAAGTTAAGAAACTATTACAAGCTAAAATAATTGTTCCTCTTAGATATTCTGATTGGGTGGCTAATTTAGTACCTGTGAGGAAGAAGAATGGGGAAATTTGGTTATGTATTGACTTCCAGAATTTGAACAAATCATTGAAGGATAATTATCCTCTTCCTAAAATGGATCACATTTTGCAAAAAGTAATAGGATCTGCTAGATTATCAATGATTGATGGCTTTTTAGGCTATAACCAAATTTTAGTGTAGCCAGAAGATCAGAAAAAGACAACGTTAACAACTCCATGGGGCACTTTCATGTATGCAAAGATGCCTTTTGGATTAATGAACACCAGTGCTACATTCCAGAGGGCTATGGATATAGCCTGTGTAGGTGATAAGGACAAGTTAGTGGTAATCTATTCGGATGACATTACAGTTTTCTCCAAGTTAGATGAAGAGCATTTGAAACATTTGCAGACCTTTGAAAAATGCTGAAGGTATGGCTTATCCTTAAACCCCAAAAAATCTCATTTAGCTTTGAAAGAAGGAAAGTTTCTTGGTCATATTGTATCTAAAGAAGGGGTTAGAATTGATCCAAAAAGAGTAGAAGCAATTAAAAAGATACCTTTGCCAAGGAGCAAAAAAGGAGATCCAATTTTTTTTGGAAATTCTCAGAAGGTTTGTCCCAAATTATGCAGAAATTGTAAAAGAAATAATTGACATGTTGAAAAAGGATGCAAAAGTCAAGTGGACCACAACTGCCAGGGAATCTTTCACGAGGATCAAGGAAGCTTTTCAAGAAGCCCTTGCATTGGTGAGTCCTGATTATGAAAAACCTTTTCAAATAATTTCATTTGCTTCTCCTTTTACTCTTGCAATAGTACTTTTACAAAGAAATCAAGGCAATAAGGAGCAGCCTGTAGCATTCTTTAGTAGAGTGTTACGGGATGCAGAGCTGAAGTATAATATTCTGGAAAAGCAAGCCTATGCTTTGGTAAAAGCACTAAAGGCTTTTAGAGTTTATGTTCTCGAGTCTCAAATTACTGCTTATGTTCCTAGTGCTGTTGTCAAAGATGTGCTGACTCGGAGTGACAGTGACGGAAAAGGAGGAAAATGGATAGCGAAGATCTAAGAGTATGATATGGACATCAAGCCAACCAACCTGGTGAAGGGACAAGGATTAGCAAAATTTTTGACAGAAGCTAATTATCAAGCTGTGGGAATCAATTTGTTGGCCGAAGATGTTGAATCCAACACTGAAGAAGGACAAGGTAAGAACAAGAGCCTGATAACAAAATTCAATACAAGTACCTTTGTTCTCAGTGGTATAAAGATATTGTCCATTATCTGTGTTTCCTATGTTGTCCTCCTTCTTTAAATAGAACAAAATATAAAGCCCTCAGAGTCAAAGCTCATAATATGTAATAGTAGATGGTAAGTTGTATTGGAGAGATTCTGCTGGTATTTTATTGCTTTGTTTGACAAAAGGAGAAACTATGGAAGTTTTCAATGAATATCATGTAGGTTTTTGTGGTGGTCATTATAGTTGGAAGGTTACAACTCATAAGATCTTGAAGGCTGGTTTCTTTTGGTCCTCTTTGTTTTCTGATGTTTATAGACTTGTGAGAAGTTGTGAAAAGTGCCAAATGTTTATTGGAAAGAAGAGATTGACACCATTACCACTGATTCATGTGTTTGTTGATGAACCATTCAGAGAATGGAGTTTGGATTTTATAGGGGAGATAAATCCACCTTCTAGTGGACAACATAAATGGATTCTGACAGGTACAAATTATTTTACTAAATGGGTGGAAGCTATTCCAACTAGGAGGGCTAATGATTCAGTGGTAATTAAATTTCTGGAAGAAAATATTTTCACTAGGTTTGGCTATCCAAAAAGGTTAGTAGTAGATAATGCTCAGGTTTTTAGATTTTCAAAGCTAATTGATTTTTGCCAGAAATATAATGTGATACCCTCTCATTCTACCACCTATCACCCCCAAGGGAATGGGCTGGCAAAATCTTCAAATAAAGCTCTGGTGAAGATACTTAAGAAAACTATTGCAGAAAATAAGAAAAACTGAGATTTAAAGCTGGAATTGCCTTATGGGTAAATAGGGTTACTACTAGGAGTTCAATTGGAAAATCATCTTTTGAGTTGGTATATGGAGCAACTGCTTTATTTCTAGCTAATTAGCAAAACTTGTTGTGGCACTTATCCAAGATGCTCAGCAAGGGCCGAATGCACTAACAAGGAGGATGAATCGGTTAATGGAGTTTAATGAAAATAGAGAGAAGGTAATGGAGAATCTGACCAGTTACCAAGAAATGATGAAGCTAATATTTGATAGAAAGGCCAGAAATATTCTTTTTCAACCTGGAGATTTGGTTCTTCGATGGGATGTAAGGAGAGAAGATAAAGGAAAACATGACAAGTTTGATCCTTTATGGTTTGGTCCTTTTAAAATAGCAGAAGTCAGAGCCAATAACACTTTCATTATGGAAAATTTGGATGCTGAACTATTACAGTTTCCTGTTAATGGGCAATATTTGAAACACTACTGTGACTTCATTTTATTTCATCATTGTACATATCGGTTTGATCACTGTGAATATTTGGTGAGCTCTTCATTGTAATGTTTCAAGCTATAATTTGGACACCTTGCCCAAGGTGAAGGCACTAATTTGTGGTTCTTAGTGTTTTGTTTCAAAACACTATCCCCAGGTGGAGCCAAATGTTATAGCTCGTTTTACTTTTCTTCATGTATTCAAAAAAAAAAATGTTGGAATTTCTAAGTTTAACCCGTTAGACATTCTTCTTGTACTATCTGGTTTATTTCTTCCTACTTGTTTAATTACTTAACACATTATTTACCTTGTAAATATTGAAAATAAACACAAGTACAGTATCAACATCTACAGATCATCAACTGAACGAAAACAAGCACACAAGTGACACCATTATTTTTGGACCAATGTCCCCGGAAAAACCCAATGCGGGAAAGCCGGTGCAACTATTCAGAGGGTTTTATTATTATGCAGTTTTTAGAATACAACTAGGGTGCCAAAAATGGCTCACCCAATAGAGAATTCCCTCGACAATAGTACCTATCCTCGGAGATAGATATTCCGGCCAATTAATCACCGGATGAACAATCCCATAGCAACAATTGCAGCTCCCACTGCTCTGCGTCACTCTGATAGGCACTGCGTCACCCTACTCGACTCACCAACACCCAGTCTGTCCCACGAAATCCTTTCAGCATTGCCTCTTGGCCCTGCATTAGCTTTTGGAGCTTCTGCATTAGCCCCTAGACCCTCTGCGTCTCACACGCTGGCCTCTCCTGGCTCTGCGCAGCTCTTGGTTGCCTCTGTGTAGCACCCAGCTACCCTGCGTCAACCTCTCCGGGCTCTGCGCTGTCTCTCTGGTACCAACTCTACCTCTTTGCTATGTATTCATTGCCCCTCGCTGCTGATCACTAATTCTATCTCTCTTAGCAAATCCTGCTCTAGAGAATAGAATGAATGATCACTTTGGTGTGTTCTCCAACTGACCCTCAAGCCTCCTCTTATACTTTTCCTGTTGGTCCGTCAACGGTCGAGATTACATCTCTAATCAACGGCTAAGATTAGATTTGGCTTGATCCACGTCTTTTGGAACCTTCTAACCCAAGTTTATATTAATACCCATTAACATTTTATTTTTCCTAAGTTTAGACATAGGAACTCCATTAAAAGTATTAATTATTTTAATATCTCCCAAACCATTTAGAATCTCCCAAACCATTTCTCGGTCTTGGAGATCTCATGTGCTTTAACCTCTCCACCAGGTTTCATGGCTAGAGCACATCTGATGCTATCCCAAATCAACAAAAAACATATATGTACTAAAAAAAATAAAAAAGAAAAGAAAATCAAAGGCAAAGGTTTTGGTTTAGAATCTTAATTAATTTTTAATGGTGGATTAAGCGACACTGATTAAGCTGTAATGCAGACTTAACATTAAGTGCATTTCGGTGGGTCCCCATTCACCAAAGTTGACAAAGGTTAAATGTTGTTTGATTTGCTGGGCGCGATGGAGAGTACAAGAGGGACCCAACAGATGGAGCAAACCCGATGACACTACATGCCTGATGGTTAGCCCACCAAGTGCCTTCGTAAAGACTTTCAGAGATCTCCGTTGACCACAGATCAATGATGTATAAGTGTTACGGGGGGACACCATTGGATTTCCTCCGTACAAGATTGTGCGCCTGTAATACATCGACAAGCGAGCGTGTTTTTATAATCTACCCGTTCTGTCATTGTCTCGTGACTGTCTCGTCACTGTTACTCCTTTGCCACCTCACCAGCCATGTCACTCGTCACCTCATCCATCTTGTCGCCACGTCATTGATTCAAACACCCCATGTATGCATTTATTTCTGTTTTCCCTCTTGTTTTTCCGTTCTTCCCATAAATCCCTGTTGCAATTAGCAACTAGTGCCAACTTCCACCTTAGGACATCTCATATGATGTAGATGATTATTGCATTGGATTCCTCTTTTAGAGGTACAATTTTGATTTAAAGATAATTTAATTTTGACACACGGAAATGGAATTATCAATTTATTCTTCTTATGGACAAATTGTCAAGGTCGGCCTCAGTCAAATGTAGGCTCATGAAGCCCAATGGATGGGTCTCCTCACCCTCAACGAATTGTATAAATAAGAGTGACCCGTCTCTCATTTGGACATCATCACACATCACATCATCACTCTCTTCTCTTGTTTGGTTCGTACCACTTGGAGGCAGCCTCTCTCTTCTTCACACATGTGGCAGGAGGCTGAGTTTTTCTGGTTTCAAACAAGCCGAAATTTCATAGCTTCAATCTAGCGTTGACCAAGGGAGATTTGAGCATATTTGACTTCTATTTTTGGGCCAGGATTCTGATTTCTCTAGGCTGCATTTATTGGCGCAGAAATTGAGGATTTTGGGACAGTTTGACCAGCGTTGACTTCAGGTTGACTTCAGATTTGACTGCAGAAAATTACAGCAGTGTTTCTCTCCTTTGACTTTGTTTGACCGAATTATTTTGGGCTGACTTTGACTCTCTTTGAAGGCCGAATTGAACTGTTGTTGACCGAGCTGCTTGGAGGACGTTTTGGGTCGGCTTTGACCACCGTTGACCTTTTGGTTAGGGCTGCATTGACTGTTGATTTGGCAGATCTGTTTTGGGCTTGTATTTATAGTATTTGTACTCTCTCTTTCTATTGAACTATTGAAGAATAATAAAAAGATTTGATCAAAGGGTTTCCGCACATTGGGGTTTGTCCCCGACATCCGCCGCATCTTGTGTCCTCTTGCCTTGGCTTGTTTTCTGCATATGATTTTATGTTCTATCTACATTTACTGTCAATGTTTATAAGTTAATGTGATTGCTGTTGGATATAATTGGAAATTGTCATTGGGCTGCTAAAGGAACATTGAAGTAAATTGTGCTTAAGCATAGAACGTACCATTGTTATAAAAAATTAACATGGTATCAGAGCTCAAGTGAAGACAAAGCCCAAGCAAGAGTGAAGCAAAGAAATCACCAAGAGAAGATGTTGGACAAGGACTTGGAACTAGTCCTAATGACGACTACATCTTTCTTCAAATCCGAGGACAAGCTCAAGGACAAGTCTGACTATCATGCATGGAAGATGACTTTACATTTGACTTTGGAAGAGAATGATGCCATGGACTATGTCAAAGAAAGAATATTCAAGCCTCCTTCAAATGCATCCGTTTTTGCACAAACCAAGTACAAGAAAGGTGAGGTAAAAGCTAAGAAGATTATTGTTGATTCCATTCATAAGCCTTTGGTTGCCTATATTTCTGATTTGGAAACATCTAAGGAGATGTATGAAAATATGTTTGGGATGTTCAAAGTAAACAATGCAAATCAAATTCTCTTTCTCAAGAACAAAGCTAAAAGATATCAAGATGGATAGAGGAGAATCCATCCAATCCTATTTCATGAGGATTACCAAGATCAAGAATGATCTTCTATCTATTGGTGAAATCACTGGTGATCGGGGAACTCTCTCTAATTGCTGTTGGGGGCCTTACAAGAGATTGGGATGTGTTCAACACTACCATTCTCAATAATGACAGGATTCCGGGATTTGATGAACTATTGGCTAGATGCACTCAAGAAGAAATAA
The DNA here is from genome assembly GCA_000404065.3 of Pinus taeda. Classification (NCBI taxonomy): domain Eukaryota; kingdom Viridiplantae; phylum Streptophyta; class Pinopsida; order Pinales; family Pinaceae; genus Pinus; species Pinus taeda. The sequence continues at coordinate 64,066 of APFE031746160.1, read as the reverse complement.
GGATGATGGAAAGACAAGCCCTCCAATGGAAACAATCCTACTGCCTTCTCCGCTCACTCTAAGAGAAGGAACAATGCCTAGTCCAAGGAATCAAGGACAAGGGTTCAAGTTGGGATTCAAAGAAGGAAGAAAAGGAAGGTGCTTCAATTGTAACAGGTTTGGCCACTCGCTAGAGAGTGTCCTCACAAGAACAATACTCCAAGAGATGATGACAATAATAACAATAATTTCAAGGGGGATGACAATCAAAGGAACAACGGGTTCAATAACAAAGGAAAGAGGAATGCTCCTATTGCTCGAAATGGAGGTGGTCGTCCTCCCAAGAAGTTAAGAAACTCCAGGTATGATGAAGTTAATGTTGTAAAGCAAAAATAATTTTATCTTATTTTTGCCCTCTCCACCGCCTCTGCTTTGGATACATTGGACCATTGGTTGATTGATAGTGGTGCCTCAAGGCACTTCACTGGGTACAAGGAAGCCCTCTCTAATTTGGTTGAAAAGAAGACAAATATGGAGATCATACTTGGGGATAATGCCACTTATCCCATGAGAGGAATTGGGACCGTTACTCTTCACTTAAATCAAGGTCAAACCATTCACCTACAAGAAGTGCTATATGTACCTAACTTGAAAAAGAATTTGGTTTCTATTTCGCTTGATATGATGAGATGCAATGAGATAAGCTGAAATGATATCTTATGAGATGGCTTACCATTCCGACTCTTCTTATGAGAATTCTTTAGTATGAGAATGTCCAAGTACCTTGTATGGATTATGAATACCTCCCTAGTTAAGAGGGAGTGTTGAAAAGTGTAACTAGGTTCGATCTTCATAATGTCTAATGTGATCATGATTTTATGTACTTGATGAAAAGAGAAAAGTAAATTTATTAGTATTATTTTGAAGCATGGGTTTCATACTCAAGTCAGTTTTATTTATAGGTCAAGCACCCATTGAGTGCTTCAGGTTTTGTCATTGAGTCAAGAAGTAAAAGAAGTCATTGAAATATGTATATGACCCATTTGGGCATCATATGTCAAGTCAAAATAATATTTGTAAATAAAAAAGATCCCCTCCAAGACAAGTCGCCCTACATTAAGAGAAATCGACCTACAAGCAAGACAAGTTGGCCTCATGGACAACTATTCGGCTCCAAGGGAAGGGCATAAATACAAGGAAGTTGACCACATTTGGGATCATCCATTATCCTCACTCACAAGCAAAAAGAAGTTCGATCAAGTCAAGAAAAGAGTCTATTGGGTAAGCGAAGTTCACAAGGATAAACCGAGCCTAAATAAGGATTGCTTTTCAGGGCTACTACCTCCCACATGTGCAAATATTATGGCATCTTCTGCATCAACAAAGACTAAAATTGCAGTCACTATTGAAAGACAAAATCAGGGGGCCGAAGTATCAAGTCTACAAGCCGAAGTTCTCAGGAGAAGGAAAAAGTTTGAGCGAAGGGGAAAGAAGAACAAAACTACCCTAAATCTATAGTCAAGAGTGCAGGTCCGAACTTGTGAAGCTGAGGCAGTTTTGAAGCAGTTTGACTTGGGATGACTAAGTGAAGAAGCAAGTTCATCAAGGAGAGGTTTTATTTGGTCTTGGAGGGGTCTTTGTTAAGGGTCATAGGTCTTGGAACTCGTAATCTGAACATTCTATAAGAGGAGAATTCTTGTGGGTTTTCCTCTCAAGAGGAGAGGTTTTGGCCCTGGCTAGTAGCCTACATTTTGTGCCCTCTTGTCTCTTTGATCTTCATAGTTTGGTAGTTGTTTCGATGATAAGAACATAATAATAATAATCAAGTGAAAGAAGAAGCTAATCAAGTTAAGTAAAAGAACATTATAAGCAATTATCAATATAAGAGAAATCACCTATCTAGCTGCCCTAGATTTCTTAGCAATGAGCACATGTTGCCCCATTACATCAAAAGAAGGAACCCTTACATGTCCCAACCCCAACCAACGATAAATTGACTCATCATTAAGGGGTAATACAACTACCACATCATTCAAAGCAAGCTCTAACCCTTGGGCTATGAGCAATAATACAAAGAAAAAGCGAGAATAAGCAAAAGGTGCACACTAGGGGTGGAAAAACAAATGGCAAGTTGGTAACTCATGCATTTACGAATTCTCCCTCCTCACATCTATACGCTCAGGATGTGGAAACCTACATCAATCAATCCCTTTGACCATGGCACTTGGCCATGAAGTCCTATCCCCTCCGTGATCATCGTTGTTATTCACTAACACCTATTGATTGAAGGGTGGACTAGGGAAACATTACTTCCCCTTAGGGGTTGGAAGCACCTAATAGGGTTGTCCTTTAGCCACTCCTACCTACGGAGAAAACACCATTGCGAGATCAGGGTGCTAATTTTGGAAAGGGATCCTTATTTGAAATATTAAATAGCCCATGACGTTCAAGCTTGGTTCACTTAGATGCAATAATGATCTTTGTCCCTAATGGCTGGCTGCCTTCACTAGAATATGTGTTGTGATTGTTAGGTGGTTCAACAGCCCATGTCTTGGGTACCTTCTCCATGGGTACCCAAACCATTATAGATGCATATTGGCACAAACAAGTGAAGTGTTGAGATTCTCGAGCCTCCTAGTAGTAGCAACATATGCCACATGTACCAGTGCACCTTCTGCACCCAGGACATTGGATCACTTTGCTATGGATTTGATGATTCTTCAAGATGACACACATGGGCCTAGCATGCCCCCAGGTCGGCCTTGACACCAATTGATGGATGGTAGTTGATTCAGGGCCCAAATGATGATGGTCTTACCTTCAGACTAGGGAGGTCTAGTTGTACCTGAGAAGCCCTCAACGTTGGAGCAAAGGAGGGCATTTTGAGCAATTGGAGACCCATGGAGACCACTTTGTGGTACCCTAGCTAGATCTTGGGACCCCACAAGAGCCATTGCGGGTGCATTGGAGGGCCAACCCTCAAACTTGATTTACATGATTCTACATCATCTTGGATACCTCATATCACTTGGACATGCCATTTGGAGCTCATTTCTAGCATTACATCAACCATAGAGTGCTAGTAGCTCACACGTGTGGGCTAAGTAGGGCATATTATGTTTAAGCTAATGGGTTGGCTTGTAACCCAAGGTTGTGTTGTAAGCAGACTTGTTTTCTAGGGGATTTTAGGCTAATTAGCTCTGTCCTCCTCATATAAATAGAGGAGAGGATCATTCATTTATAATCATCATCACTTGTGACATAATTCAACCTCCTTGAGAATTTCGGCCTTCTTGTATCTTGGAGATGTGTGATTCGATGGAGAACTTTGTCTATTGGAGCTATTTTCTTGGCATTGGGGAAGCTATCTTGGATCAATAAAGGATTGTATTTCGTATAAGTGAGCCTTGTATTTGTTAAATTTCGATCTTATTGTCTAATGTATGGAAGGAGTTGATAATCTAGGGTTTTTCTATTGTGCCATTTTCTTGAAGATCAATTGTATTGAATCTAAATATCATCACTGTATGCATTATTCATATATGAAATGTGAATGGCAATCCACTTGGTGATCTTTTGTAATATCTCTCCCAAGTGACCTTAATCCCTCACAAAGATAATAGTTAAGGTTTTGTGCTAGGGCATCAAAATATCATACTTCTTTGCAAGATTTAGCCAATCTTTCACACCCATAGACTCCATCATCCCAAGGACTAGGCACTAGCCTTGTTAATTTGGTCATCAAACCTCATTTCATCCATAAATATGATTTCGCTCTCTTTCCTAATTCAACCCTCTTAAGGATAAGCGACCAAGCTAGGGCTTGGTGTGAATTAGCCTAGAAGGCGAATCTGAGGTTGTGGAAGGATTCAATATTAAGGGATGGGTAGGTTGCCTCAAAATCAACCTTCCTTAATGGCCATTCTTTCCATTTTAAGCTCTAATTTTCTTGCCCTAGGTAAGTTTGCCCTAGGAAAACCCTAGTTATGCTAAGCTTCAACTTGAGGACTTTTTGAAGGTTTCTTATACCATTTGTTTCCTATTTTTCATCATTGGAAACCTTTTCTTGGCTTATTGACTCTTGAATACCCCTTTAAGCTTGCTATACCTCAAACCCTAGGTCAATTGTGCCTTTCCTTAGTCTTACTAGAGGATGCGAGTTGCTTATCTTAGCTTGATTGAGCCTTGTCCCTAAGAAGAGTCATTCTCTATAAGCCATTTTTCACCTTGCTCCTTGAAAACTAGCATATCTTTCATAGGTGACCTTTTATGAGAAGCCTCACATTGGTGAAAGTCCAGAAAGAGCAAGGGGTAGTTGCTGTGGTGACAATGGGCCACACCTCATTGTTGTCACTTAGTCTAGTGCTTGCCTTGTAGAGTTAGATTTTGATGCAACAATGACTTTAATTAATATGATTTGCTTCTCTTGGACTTGTATGGAGATATAATTATCTTTACAGTATGTCTTGGAGAGCTCATGATGTGGTGTCTTGTTGAGAAATCTAGGGCAGAGACAATAAGTGATTTCTCTAGAGATGATAACTGCTTGTGAATAATTTTACTTCTTTTGATTAGGTTCTTCTTTAGCTTGATTATTATAGTGTTCTTTTCATCAGACAACTATCAAAATATGAACAACAATGAGACAAGGGACACAATATGTAGGTGATCAGTCAGAGCCAAAACGTCTCCAACTTGAGAGGAAAACCCAAATGAATTCTTCTTCTTATAGCATCTTCAAGTAGTGAATTCCAAGACCAAGACACTTGACCTAACAACCTTTCCAAGACCAAGTCATAAGACTTCCTTGAAACAACTCTTCTTCCTTGAGTCAACGCTAGTCACGCTGATTGCTTCACCATAAATCTTGACTTCTCTTCGAATTTCAGCCTATTGATATAGACCTGCAATTCTTGGCCTCTTCAGAAACCCTTGTTGCAATATGTGTGAGGGATAAACAACGATTTTATCCCTTGATTTCCTTCTCGCTTGGATAGTATCTCCTTCTTCTGCAATTCAACTTGATAGGTGACTTGGTTTCTTCCTTGATTCGGCCTCCTAGCATGACTGTGATAACTCGGCTTCTTCTGCAGTAGAAGGTACTAATCTTCTTTGCACGAGTGAGAGGTATTTGCCCAAAAACAGATCAAAATCACTTCGGCTCCTTCTTCTCCCTTCTTCGTTTGATGAGAGGCTTCTCTTCATGTGTTTCTCATACTTAATCTTCTATTTCAGATGCTTGAATGAATGAATCTTCAAGTGAGGTCGAGTCCCTATATATCAACTTCTTCGTCATGCTTGTAGGCCGACATGACTTGATCCTAGGTCGACATGTTAACTTGGAGTGGGCTTATTGCTTCTTTTGAAGGCTGACTTGTTTGATGCTCTTGGACTTGGCCTTGGAGGGTCTTTTGAGTCTTACAATCACTCAAACAAATATGTAACATGCCTAAGAAGGGTCTCTCATACATAACAAAGACTCAATTGACTTTATGACTTAATTATTAAACCTAATAGCTCACAATGGGAGCTTTATGTTAAAATTGGCAACTAGGGCCAAACTCCATGTGGGTCACCTTATTTATGGCAGCTGATATTTTTCCTAGATTCCTCTCGTTGAGAGGTGTAGGATTGATCTAAAGATCATCCGATTCCGACAAGGATTTATGGAGATATGAATTTATTTCTAATTACTTAACAAATTGTCAAGGTCGGCCCAAGAAGCTAAGTGTGTGGCACACATGCCCAACATTTCATATAAATAGAAGAGAGGTTGAGACATTTTAGCATCTCATCTCATCATCTCTTCTTCTCTCTCACGCTCCTTCCTTGTTTGGGTTAACAAAAGAGCAGCTAGTGGGAAAGGAAGGACACAACTACAAGGAGGAGGACGCAGCGAGGAGGAGGACGCAACAAGGAAGAGGACGCAGGTCTGTTCTGCGTTGACCTAGGGTGCAACCAGTGAAAGAGGACAGTGTGGACCAACGAGGAGCGTCTTTGGCTGCGGCCTTGTGTGGGGAGTCTCCCTCAAGCTAGCTGCAAATCTGATATGTTGTTTGGAGGGCTGATTTGACCCACAAAGTAACCAGCTGACTGGTTAGGGCTGACCACAAGGCTGCCTAAACGTTGACCAGATTTGACCACATTCTTTGGGCTATTTCGGGCTGTCCTTCATCTCTGTTGAAGGCTGGGTTGACTAAGGTTGACTCTAGACTATTTGTGAATCATTTGATCCACTTTGCAAGTGCTGGTTAGGGCATCTTTTACTGCTGTCATAGAAATTACAGATCTGTACAATTGTACTATTTCTCTCTCTGTTGAACTATTAAAGATTAAAGAATAATTGATCAAAGGGTTTCCCGCATTGGGTTTTTTCCATGGCTAGCCGCCACATCTAGTGTCTCTTGTCTTGGCTTGTTTTCTATCGATCTATTAATGTTCTATCTACACTTTATTTTATGTTTATGTGATTGCTAAACTGTGGCTAATAAGAAGATTTGAAGTAAACTGCTCTAAGCATAACACATACCATAAATTAACATGGTATCAGAGCTGAAGTGAAGACAAAGCCCAAGTAAGAGCAGGAGTAAAGCAATCACCGAAGGCTGTTGAAGCAATCTTAAAAGACGTCATGGGGTCCTCATCACACTTCCCCGCTGAAGACAATCTCCGTGAGAAGTTTGATTATCATGAATAGAAGATGTCTCTTGATGTGACATTGGAAGAGTAGGAAGTGTTGGACCATGTGAGAGGCAGAATCGTTGAGCCTCCATCAAATGCATCTGCTGTTGCTAGGAACAAGTTGGCCAGGGGAGAAGTCAAAGCAAAGAAGATCATCCGGGACTCTATCGACAAAAGCCTAGTGGCCTATGTTTTCGAGCTGACCACTTCCAAGGAAATCTATGATAGACTAGTAAGCTTATTTAAAGTCAATGATGCAAATCACGTTTTGTTCCTTAGAAATACGCTGAAGGACATTAAGAAAGGAAAAGATGAGAGTATGCAAGCATATTTCTTAAGGATCACCGAGATCAAGAATGATCTCCTATCAATTGGGGAAGTTGTTCCTGACAGGGAAATGACCATCACAACTCTCGGAGGGCTCCCATCTGAATGGTATATATTTAGGACCACTCCTCTCAACAATAATGTAATCCCAAGATTTGAGGAACTGATGGCAAGATGCATTCAAGAAGAAACTAGGATGGAAGAGCAGGAAATGCCTGCACT
>APFE031746160.1:44589-56837 GCA_000404065.3 Pinus taeda | reverse complement strand
CTCCTACCTTGCCCCAAAGATTCTCCTGCAAAAACTGTGCTCAATCCCCGCACCCTGAATTGCACTCCCTCCAATTGCCACCAAAAAACCAAAAATCTTTAAATCAACCCCCCTTATCAATTTACTAGCCTAATATCTTTGATCCTAATTGGTCAGCTTATCATATTGAGAGATCTACCGAATCTGACCCGAGAGAGCCTTCTCATACCTCGTAGGGCTAGCTACGAGGTGAAATGGTTTGATGTAGCCTTGAGAGTTTGTCTATCTCAGCCTAGGTGAATTCCAAGCGCTAACACATACCATAAATTAACATGGTATCAGAGCTGAAGTGAAGACAAAGCCCAAGTAAGAGCAGGAGTAAAGCAATCACCGAAGGCTGTTGAAGCAATCTTAAAAGACGTCATGGGGTCCTCATCACACTTCCCCGCTGAAGACAATCTCCGTGAGAAGTTTGATTATCATGAATAGAAGATGTCTCTTGATGTGACATTGGAAGAGTAGGAAGTGTTGGACCATGTGAGAGGCAGAATCGTTGAGCCTCCATCAAATGCATCTGCTGTTGCTAGGAACAAGTTGGCCAGGGGAGAAGTCAAAGCAAAGAAGATCATCCGGGACTCTATCGACAAAAGCCTAGTGGCCTATGTTTTCGAGCTGACCACTTCCAAGGAAATCTATGATAGACTAGTAAGCTTATTTAAAGTCAATGATGCAAATCACGTTTTGTTCCTTAGAAATACGCTGAAGGACATTAAGAAAGGAAAAGATGAGAGTATGCAAGCATATTTCTTAAGGATCACCGAGATCAAGAATGATCTCCTATCAATTGGGGAAGTTGTTCCTGACAGGGAAATGACCATCACAACTCTCGGAGGGCTCCCATCTGAATGGTATATATTTAGGACCACTCCTCTCAACAATAATGTAATCCCAAGATTTGAGGAACTGATGGCAAGATGCATTCAAGAAGAAACTAGGATGGAAGAGCAGGAAATGCCTGCACTTAGAGGTAATCTCACTGCATTCTCCTTTTATTCTGGGGCTAAATCTAAGGGAAAGGCTGGACTGAAGGGTGGAAGAAAAGGACGATGTTACAATTGCAACAATATGGGCCACTATGCGAGGGAGTGCCCTGATAAAAGGGACTCACATCATGACGATGATCAAAATCACTCCCGAGGCAATCAAAGGAATGGCAGGTTCAATGGCAAAGGAAAGAGGAATGCCGAAAATCAAGGAAGTGGTCAACCCTCCAAGAAGGCAAGAAACTCCAGGTATGAATCTAACATTGTTAACAATAAGCAAGATGAATATTATCTACCAGCGGCCCTCTCTACCACTGCTCCCCTGGACTCGCTGGGAAATTAGCTTATTAATAGTGGTGCCACAAGGCACTTCACTGGTTACAAAGAAGCTCTCTCTAATCTGATAGAGAAGGAGACCAACCTGGAAATTGTTCTTGGGGACAACTCCAAATATCCAGTGAAAGGCGTAGGAAATGTTACTCTTCAATTGAATCAGGGTAATACAATTCATTTGCATGAAGTCCTATATGTACCTGATCTCAAAAAGAACCTGGTGTCCATTTCCACAATGGAAGACAAAGGCTACAAGGTGGCCTTCATCGATGTCAAGGTACGTGTATGGAAAAAGAATTTTAAAGATGCTTTCACTCTTGGGTTTCGAGTTGATTCATTATATTAGGTCGGAGGAAGTCCGCTGGGTGTCATTTCTTGTGACACATCTCTTCAGTCTGAACTATGGCATCAGAGGTTTGCTCACCTTCATTATAAAGCTCTACCCGAAGTGAGACAAATGGTGACAGGGATGCCCGAGTTCAAAATAGAGCAAGAAGGTGTATGTCCGAGATGTGCCAAAGAAAAGCTCAAAAGGGGCCATTCCCCTCAAGCCATAGCAAGACCTCTGATATATTGCAATTGGTTCACTCAGACATATCTGGTATGATGCCTGTGAACTCCTTGGGAGGATATTTATATTACCTCACTTTTACAGATGACTATTCTCGCAAGACTTGGATATACTTCTTGAAAAAGAAGGATGAAGTGTTCTCCTTGTTTTGTCACTTCAAAGCCTTGATCGAGAATCAAACCGAAAAAAAGATCATGATCTTAAGAACTGATAATGGGACTGAGTATGAATCCAACGAGTTTCATGACTTTTGCAAAGAGGCTGGCATTTAGAGGGATACTACAACACCATATACTCCTAAGTAGAATAGTGTGGCAGAAAGGAAGAATCGTACGATTGTGGAAGTTGTCCGTGCTATGCTCCATGATCAAGGACTTCCGAAGTTTCTATGGGCCGAAGTTGCGAATACCGCCGTATATGTGCAAAACCAATGCCCTCATCAAGCATTGGGTTCCAAGACTTCGGAAGAGATGTTCACTGGTAAGAAACCTGACGTATCTCATTTTAGACTTTTTGGAAGTCCTGAATATTTTCATGTGCTGAAAGAGAAAAAGAATAAATTGGGTGCATCTGGAAAGAAAGGAATCTTCGTGGGCTATAGCGAAAATACTAAGGGCTATAGAATCTATGTGGCTGGTCAAAGGGAAGTCGAGATTAGCCATGATGTCACCTTTGACGAAGGTATGGCTCTTAGCAAAGTTGACAATCTTCCTACTCGAAAGGAATCTAAAGAAGCTGACACTAGGAAACCAGAGGAAAAGGAAGATGAGACGATGCCCGATGTGGAAGAACCTATGGATCCTATTGATCCCCCTCTGCAAGAGCCTTCCTCTTCTAGGAAGAGGCCTTCATGGCTGAGGGGGACACTTGATGATGCTGAAGGGCACATTGCACCTAGGGGGACTTTCTGGGAAAGTAAGAAGCTGACCAAGTATTAGGGATACTTGACCATCATGAGCATGATCATCCAAAATGAGCCTTCATCATTTGCAGAAGCTGTCAAGCATCAAGTATGGAAGGATGCTATGACTGAGGAATATGAATCCATCATGAAAAACGATGTCTGGGTTGTGGTCCCCAGATCCCAGGACAAAGCAGTTGTTACTTCGAAATGGCTTTACAAGATAAGGCATGGAGTTGATGGAAGTGCTGAAAAGTATAAGGCTCGTTTTGTCGCTCATGGCTTCTCTTAAAAGGAAGGCATAGACTATGACGAGATATGTGCACCTGTTGCCCGATACACCACCATCCGCTCGATCATAGCCCTTGTTGCTTCGCAAGGATGGAACCTACATCAGATGGATGTCAAGACGGCATTCTTGCATGGTTTGATCAAAGAGAAAGTCTATGTGGAACAACTCGAAGGATTTGAGATTCATGATCGGGAATCTCATGTGTGCAGGTTGAAGAAAGCCCTCTTTAGGCTGAAGCAAGCACCCCAAGCGTGGTATGAGAGGAGATAGCTACTTGATGAAGATGGGATTCACTAGGAGTGAAGTTGACCCTAACCTTTAAGGTTGAAGATGACAAACCTCTCATACTGGTGCTGTACGTTGACGACCTCTTTCTGATAGGTGCAGACCCTCTCATTCACAAATGTAAGAGGGAGTTGGCTTCTGAGTTTGAGATGAAGGACCTAGGACTGATGCACTATTTCCTAGGACTGGAAGTCTAGCAGAAGCCAGGGGAGATTTTCCTATCTCAAGGAAAATATGTGGTGAAGATATTGGAGAGATTCGGTATGGTGGACTGCAAGACCGTGACTACCCCGATGGAACTTGGATTCAAGTAGTTAAGCGGTAGTGCTGCTGAAATTGTTTTACAAAATGCTACTGAGTATCGTCAACTCATCAGAGCATTGATGTTCTTGGTGAACTCCCGTCTGGATATATGCTTTGTAGTCAACATGTTGAGTCAACGTATGGTTGAGCCTCACCACACACATTGGATTGGTGCCAAGAATCTGTTGAGATATCTTTGAGGCACAATCACTCATGGGCTGAGATACACTGTCGGAGATGTGAGACTACATGGATATATCGATGCTGATTGGGCAGGCGGTGTAGTGGACCGAAAGAGCACTTCCGGGTGCTGTTTCTCTTTGGGATTTGACTCGATATCCTGGATGAGCAGGAAGCAGAAGTCGGTGGCTTTGAGCACCGCTAAGGCAGAGTACATTGTTGCGAGTATGGTCCCTTGTGAGGCAGTCTGGTTGCGGAAGCTCTTCAGTGAGCTGTTTGGATTTACATTGGATACTTCCGTGATCCTGTGTGACAGCCAGAGCGGGATTTGTTTGTCAGAGAATCCTGTATTTCATGATCGCTCCAAGCATATTGATATCAGGTAGCACTATATCCGGGATATGGTGCAACGAGGAGCAATAAGGCTCCAAAATATCAGTATAGATGAGCAGGTCGTCGACATTTTGATGAAGCCCCTGGGAAAGGTCAAATTCTTGACTTTTCGAGAATGACTTGGTGTCATTGAGAGACCCTCTTATGAGGGTCATGTATGATGCATACATTGAGCTGTGGGAGCTCCAGGGGGGTGCAGGGTACTTCTTGGAGCGACATACGGCCACAAGGCGACTCACCCTCCCCTAGTAGTGCGCTATGTACAGGGTGAAAGGTTCAACCTTCCCTTGTGATACCCCATGGCGACTTTGGGACAGGATAATTAGTTCTCTTGTCGAGGCATCCTACCCATGCAGTGTAGGACTCATGGGAAGTACTTCGCATCTGATCAATGAGTAGGGAAATGGGGTTAGGGACCATTAGTAGTACTATCGATGGACGCATCATTGTATCTACCGTACTCCCTATGCTAGGATGACCTTCATTAATCTGGGATCAATGATACTGATCTGGGATCAGCGAGAGTGGTATGACACACTCTGAGACTGACTTCGGGTCAGTGGAGGATAGTATGATACATCCTCGATCATTTCTTCTTCTTCATAGTTCAACAGAACAGAGCAGAGCCGAACAGTGCAGGGCAGTGCATTTGGTGGCAGAGATAGTACCGACGGTCAGACGGATTAGCAGATGGAGTTCTCCCTAGTTGAGAGGGAGTGTTAAAATTGGTAACTAGGGCCAAACTCCATGTGGGTCACCTTATTTATGGCAGCTGATATTTTTCCTAGATTCCTCTCGTCGAGAGGTGTAGTATTGATCTAAAGATCATCTGATTCCGACAAGTATTTATGGAGATATGGATTTATTTCTAATTACTTAACAAATTGTCAAGGTCGGCCAGCAGCTAAGTGTGTGGCACACATGCCTAGCATTTCCTATAACTAGAAGAGAGGTTGAGTCATTTTAGCATCTCATCTCATCATCTCTTCTTCTCCCTCTCTCCTTTCTTGTTTGGGTTAAAAAAGGAGTAGCTAGTGGGAAAAGAAGGACACAACAACAAGGAGAAGGACGCAGCAAGGAAGAGGACACAGGTCTGTTCTGCGTTGACCTAGGGTACAGCCAGCGAAAGAGGACAGCGTGGACCAGCGATGAGCCTCTTTGGCTATGGCTTTGTGTGGGGAGTCTCCCTCAAGCTAGCCGCAAATCTGATCTGTTGTTTGGAGGGCTAATTTGACCCACAAAGTAACCAGCGGTGACTGGTTAGGGCTGCCTAAACATTGACCAGATTTGACCACATTCTTTGGGCTGTTTTGGGCTGTCCTTCATCTCTGTTGAAGGCTGGGTTGACTAAGGTTGACTCTAGACTATTTGTGAATCATTTGATCCACTTGGCAAGTGCTGGTTAGGGCAACTTTTACTGCTGTCATAAAAATTACAGATCTATACTATTGTACTATTTCTCTCTCTGCTGAACTATTGAAGATTAAAGAAGAATTGATCAAAGGGTTTCCCCACATTCGGGTTTTTCCCTGGCTAGCCGCCACATCTGGTGTCCCTTGTCTTGGCTTGTTTTCTGTTGATCTATTAATGTTCTATCTGCACTTTACTTTATGTTTATGTGATTGCTAAACTGTGGCTAATAAGAAGATTTGAAGTAAACTTCTCTAAGCATAGAACATACCATAAATTAACACCTTATCTATTAAATAAAATTCCTTGGGCATGAAACTCATGACTCAAGCATAAAATAATTTTGTTTTCTTTCTTTACATTAATTACTTAAAATCATGATTACACATGTCATTATGAAGACCGACCCTGGTTACATATTTCAACATTTCCTTCGATTTTGGGTTACGATGTTGACTTGGATGATGATAGAGTTTGGTAGGTTTCTTTTGTTCTAGGATTATGTTCCTTCATATTCTTAGGTGGTCTTATTCTTTAGAGGATTGAGATGTCATGAGGCATGGGTCTCAATTTGTTTACATGTGATAATAGTTGATTCCAGGATTGCAGTGGATATCAATTTGCAAGTTGCAAGTTCGGTGGAGTTGTAGAGGTAGTCAACAGGCATTTGTGTAAACACTTTCTTCATAAAGAGAGAGTGTTAGCTTTTAGGCTACTTGAAAGTGTTTACACCCTGTTTGGTGGTGTTTTATGAGATTTAGGTTACATGGTATATGTTTAGCTCTTGGATGGTCCATGATGGATTTGCACATGGAAAATGGTCTGTGTTGGAATTGCACATTGGATATAGCTTACTTAGTGGTTGCTTGACTTCAGTTGTGTGTTTTCTTGGCGTTCTTCCCTAGGGTGTTGGAGTTCTCTTGACAACTTGAGGGGGATCCTGCTTGATGGCCACATGGAGGGGTTCACTTGTTTGCAAAACATTGTACTTAGGAGGAGGAGCAGTGTGTGCCTTGGAGGAGGGAATTAGGCCCTAGATAGCATGGGGTAGCTTGAAATCATGTATGGAGCTTAAGTTGGCTCAAGGATGCCTGGGTTGTGACAATATTCATGTAGGAATGAACCCAGTGGAGTACATCGTTTATATGTAGTGAAATTGATTGATAGTAATCCACTAAAATTGGGTATGCTCATTTTTTACTATTTATTTTTAAGAATTTTATACTTTTTCTTATACATTCCAATTGAAGGGAAATGCCTTTTTCACCCTGTCAAAATTGCAGGGAAGAAAAAGAAAATACCCTTCAAAATATATTTAGGCAAGCCCTGTAATTGTTCACTGATAATACTGCTGTCTCAAACTTGTCCACATTTTGGAAAGCATACCCATTTGCATGTTTCTTAAATTTTTTGAAAGTAACATTCTTGAACCACTTTCACGTTTCTGAAACTCAATACATTATCCTGTTTACTAGGGTTTTGAAAGTGCCATTTCCAAAAAGCTCATATGTATTTTGGAAACGATACCCATTTCTCCTTTTTAAGTAATTCAGATTTTCATTGCAAGATTAGTATTCTATATCTGTACTGCTTTGCACCTTGAAGGTAATTTTTGAATATATTGAGACTGTTTATAATCCGGGGGTTTTCTACGCTTTTATCAATTTTATATTACTTCTAGCTTTCTGTAGCACCCTGTCCACTCTGCATGCAGAGATCTGGGTGGATGTATTTTTTATCAGAAGCTGACAAAGAAAGCATTTCTGGTTGCTTTTTTTTTTACCTAGACTGATTGATGGATACTGACTGGGATCATGACAAAAAGTGTGGTAATTCTATTTGTGGAATTTCTTTTTATTTTTCAAGATCGATTTATGTGAGATTTATTATTATAATAATGGCAGTCTTGCATACATCCAAAATAAATTTGCCATTGCAAGGGCTTTTAAAATTGTGGTTGAAGGTTGAAAGAGTTACATGGCACATGCAAGCTTTCATTAAACCATTTATATGTGGGTTTATGGTAAACATGGAGACGTTTAAGATGATTCATTATGGCTCTTTTTGAGTATATTCATTGTATTAGCCATAATTTTATCTGAAGGACGAAACAAGGCATCTCTGGTTGCTTGTTTTTGTTGCCAGAATGATGCATACATTCTCAAATATATTAGCCATTGAAAATGTCCCAAACATGTTGGCAAGCAAAGTAAATGTCGATCCAACTCTTTGGACATATTAAGGGAGAGGTAATGTTAAACACTGCTTGAACCAGTGTGGATAATATCGGTGATATTTCGCGAAATATCGCGAAATTTTCCAGTAAACAAAATTTCTCTTGGAAAATATCGCAATGTTTTTGCCTTTGAAAATATCGGCGAAATATTTCGTGAGGACCCAAAATTTCGCCAAGCGCACGGGGCTGCAGCTATCAAAAGGGATTTTTGTGGTTTTCTTTTGTCATTTTGCTTTGTTGATCTTGGAAAAGGAAGGGGAAGAGCTTTGTGGTGTTTTTCAAGGAGGGATTGAGGATGAAACAATCATTATCATAACCAACCAAATTTCTTTTTGTGGATCAAAGATTCAAGATTAGTGAGACAAATTTCATCTCTTCTATTAACAGGTATGTTCTTAAAGACCCCTATGTTAATGATTTTTTTCATAGATTTAGGCTTATGCTTGCTTGCCTCTTTGCCTACCAACATTTTGCTTCTTTGTTTTTTTGTCATTTGCTATGATTTTCATGCCCATGAATCAATGCAAGAGTTTTCTCCATATTTGGACAGCAAGCTTCATATTGTTTTAAAACATTTTTATGCACCCTCTTATTGCCATTTTTCATTGCAAACAATGTAGTAAAAAAATGATTTTCTAAAATTAGGTGGTTGTTTTTTTGTGTAGCGGGGGTTTAATGCCATATTTTTGTCTTTTTGGTGCCCTAGGTTTGAATTTTAACACTATCCATTAATCCACTACAAATATGCCAAAGCCCTTGGACCCCTTTTGGTAGTATGGGGAACTTGATGGTGGGACAAATCGGGCATATCTCAAGTGCAAATTTTGGTAGGGACAAGATGACAGGAGGGGTTGTGCAATTGAAATACCATTTGGCTAGACTCCTTGGACATGATGGTTGGGCTTTGTAAAAATTCTACTGCGGATCTTATAAGAGCTGCACTTGAAGCAATTGAGGAAAAAGACAGAAAGAAAGAATAGGAAGCTATAGACAAGGCTGAACGTGCAAGAAAATCTTCAGGGATATCTGCTTCCGATATTGAGCCCGAGGGTAGTGAGAGGGGCTCCACAACATCACCTGCTGATGTTACTGGGAGTGGGAGGTCATCTTTTTTTGTTCTATGAACTAGACGTGGAGCACAACCTGCCATAAAGTCATCGGTTAAAAAAAAGGAGAAGCAAGAAGTAGACAAAGTTATGGGGAGGTGTCTTTACTGGAGTGACTTATCTCTCAACATCACCAAACACAATCTATTTTGGAAGCCAATGTGTGATGTTATTGCTGTTGTGGGCCCAGGGTACAAAAGTGCTACATATGAGGAGTTGCGGGGGCCAATCCTTCAAGCAGAAAAGGAGGACATCAACTCTAGATTGGCAGAGTTGAAGTAGACATGGGAGGCATTTGGATGCACAGTGATGTCTGATGGTTGCACAAATAGAAAGGGTAGGACCCTTCTAAATTTCTTGGTACATTGTCCTAAAGGTACCATGTTTATTAAATCAGCGGATGCATCGACACATGTAAAAGATGCAACATTGATATGTGAGTTGTTAGATGAGTTCATCGGGGAGATTGGTGTGCAAAATGTGGTGCAAGTCATAACAAATTATGTGGTTGTTGGCAGGATGCTTATGGACAGGCACCGCACATTGTTCTAGACTCTATGTGCAACACATTGTATCGATTTGTTGCTTGAGGATATGAGGAAACTCTCCTTCATCAAGGAGGTGATTGATATGACTAAGAGCATCCCCAAGTTTATATATAACCATGCTTTTGTTCTTAGCCTCATGAGGAGATACACTAGAAATAGGGAGTCGCGATGACTTGCAATCACATGTTTTGCCACCAACTTTATTACTGTTTAGTCTTTGTTTCGATGCCAGTTTGAGTTGAAGCAAATGTTTGTTTTTGATGAGTGGCGTGATTGTAGATACAACGGGAGACGGGATGGGGGAGCCATTGCAAAAATGGTGTACACTGACACATTTTGGCAAGGAGTAGAAGAAGTGTGCTTAGTTAGTGAACCTATAATAAAGATTCTGATATTGGTAGATGGGGATAAGCATGCAATGGCTTGTTTGTATGAGGCCATGGATAAAGCCAAGGAGACCATTCGTGCTTGTTATGCAGACAAGGGTTCTACTGGGTTTAATAGACATATGATGTTATGGGATGTGATTGATAGTCGATGGACAAGGAATGCTTCATTGACCCATTCATGCAACAACATTTTTCCTCGACCCTACATTTTCATAAAAATGCAACGTTGATTTTGATGGCAAGGTGATGGAAGGGTCCATACCTGTATCCATATATTCATAGGATGGTACCTGATCCCGAACTTCGCAACAAAATCAACGCGAGATACAAATGTATTAGGATGGTGTTGGACTATTCGGCCTTGGTGATGCTATTTGTGAAAAGACCATTTTCATGCCATGTAAGTGAAAAGTCATGACTCATTAGAATTTACTAATTTACAATTCTACATTTTTTAAATTCAATTATGCTTTATTAAAAGTTTAATTACTTTTTAAGTTTTTAACTTAAAAGTTTTTCTTTATTTTGTTGTAGATGTTTTGTGGCGAAGCTATGGTGCAAGGGCACCAAATTTGCAGAAATTGGCCATTAGAATCTTGAGTCAGACCTGCAGCGCTTCAGGGTGTGAGCACAATTGGAGTGTATTTGAGAAAATACAATAAAATAAGTGCAACAAATTATAACTTTGAGCTTCAACCTTCAACTAAGAAATTACATTTATTGTAATTTATGATCCTCAAGTGTCAAGTCTCATTAATTTTTTATGACACTCATACTGGTTGGAGTTCTCATGCCTCAATGACTTGGTGTATGTGCATTACAATCTTTGACCATGGGTGAAGCAAATAGAGAAACCTTTGGATGTGGATGCCATTTCCTTTGACAATATTGATGCATTGTCTAAGTGGAGGGTGGAGTCTGAGATTCCCATCCTGGAGGAGTCACCTACATGGTTAGAGGAGGAACCATTAGTACAGGGGCAACAAGAGGAGGACTTGGGGGAGGAGGAGGAGATTGTGGGAGCATCAACGACAACACCATCTGCTACAGATATAGGAGAGCACAACTCCATATCTGACAGTCATCATTTTACATTAGGTGCAGGGCCTTTTGCTAGGGGCAAGCTTGACAAACAACCCATCATCATTTCCTGTAAAAGGAGCAGGCACTGATCTCAGATAGCTAGCTGCTAGTTTTGTTTGTTTTGCTACATATAACTCATGATTATGAGATACTTTTATATATGTGATATTATTTTGTATCGGTTCTCCACATATGAGTCCTTGATTGGACAATTATCAGAGATCAATAGGATTTGGTATCGCCTTTGATGTATGATCTCTAAGTTGCAGGAAACGTTGGAGAAGGGTTCGTTTCCGACCGAAAATGAAATGGAAACGAGGAAACTTGTACTGTACGGCCTGGAAATGCGTTTCCGGCTGTACTGGCCTGTTTCCTGAGGAGGAAATCTGGCTAGTATGTCCGAAAACGAGTTTTCGGGCCATACAACGGAGTTTCCTCTTCTAACTTGACTTTTTCTTGTATTTTTAATTTTTTTTTTTCGCTTCTAATTTTTTATTGGGCGACTAAAATATCTTTTGGATGCTTCTAGATGCCTCCCAAGTTATAAAAAAGAGGATTTTTTTGAGTGGGGCAGCCTACTGTTCAAGCCTATGGCCCTAGTGTTGATATGCAATTCATGGTAATGTTAAGATTCAAGAATGTTAAATTCTTAAAGTAAAAGTGACATTTTCCTTTATTTTTCATTTTCATCCTTTTACTTAAATTTTTCACATTACCATGAAATGACTTAGGATGTTTGAGAGTGGTTTCGCCCTCATTGGATTTCATATGGAGAAAGTAGAATTTTATATCTTACTCAAAATACAACAAACTTATCTGTTTTTCAGGATTTCAGGATTGGGGGGATTGCAATGTTTCCGTTGGATTTTGTCATGTACTAGGGTATGGAACTTGTATTTCATCAAGAGAACCAAGCCCTCTATGCAGGGGAGACTCCCAATAATCAAGAGCTCATAGGGTACTAGGGTATGGAACTTGTACTTACTCAAGAGCACTAAGGTCATTCGACTATGTAGGAGGAGACTCCCAATCAAGCACAAGACAAGAAATTAGAAATTTCTCGTGGCTGATTTTGGATATTGCTATTTTCGTTATGTGATCATTCATGAGTAAATGTGATGTAAATTTAGAGACTTATAGTTTATGCATTGACAGTTGACAATTTAATCATAATGTAATAAATTAGAATGTATCAT
>APFE031746160.1:29066-44342 GCA_000404065.3 Pinus taeda | reverse complement strand
TCCCTGTTTCCAAAATTTGGGGAGGTCACGTTTTGTACCTGTGCCCATTTCCCCGTTTCGTGCAGCGTAGTATCATCTTTATTTGACATCCACTACATCATATATATCAGTGCTTTCTTCATATTTATGTTGCAATGTGTTTATTTCATGTTGTTGTTGCTTTATATGTTTAAAAATCTGAAAAAAATGAATATATTACACATCTTTTAATGCTTGCCAATTTTTCCTAATATTTTGCCGATATTTTCGCTGATATTGCCGAAAAGATGTTTTCAGGACCCTCGCCAATATTATCGACACTGGTTTGAACTGTATTCTTAAGAAAACCAAGCAGAACTTCACATTATCTGCATTATGACATTATCATAAGTGCTGAGAACAAAAAAGGAACTTACCATGATTTTATTATAGTGCTTAAATTACTGAATTGGTCTTATAGTGCTTAAATTACTGAATTGGTCAAAGGGACTGACATAATATAAATGGTAACTAAAAAGACAATAGCGAAGTGATGGGACAATTGTTTCCCTGTACTTAGGTCTAAAATCAAGGTATCCATTATGTAAGTAATAATCATCCAGTAAGATACCAATCACAAGTACATGGTACACATATGCTCCTGGTGCAATATACCTTGTGTCATTCTTTTTCACTGTGGTAATCGTGCAATGCCCCTAAAAGTATATGGCATATGTCATGCTTACTGGAGTACATGGACAAAGTTCTGTGGGCAAAGCTGGTTCTCAGGGGAAATCAGGCTATAACAAGCTTGTGCTTATTTTGATTGAATTCACACAGGATTATGACAATAGCTGTTTTTATATTGTACATAATCCTTCTATTCTAGTGCATGAAAAGCTTCTGATCACTGAGCTTATGATTGTGGTTAGATACTAAGATAAGATTACTGTCACTGTGCTTCTGCCAGAAGTCAGCAGTGAAGATGCAAGAAGTGCCTCATTGAAGCTGATACAATAATTTCTATCACTTTATTCTGTTGCACTTGTTCTCTGTTTGCCTGCTTTGTAACTGTTTACATAATGCTTGTCTTTTGCGAGGACACTTCACAAAAAGATAGTGCTTTTGTGTAAAAGACTTTCATTCTCACGTCTGGTCAAAATGGATATTTTGCCTTGTGCTTTTGACTCAATATTATATATCTATTTCAATGTACTAGAACCTGCATGTATTGAGCAGTTATTCATTATGGGAACCTGACTCAATGTTGTTATTGTTGTAGCTACATCTAATTCCTCTTCTGCCACACCAACTTCTTCTCTGAGGAATAATGTGGAAGCTGAGGTAGAGGCCCAGGAAACAAGGTCAGTGGTACAAAAACAGAAGGCACTTACTTCAACTGCTTTACCTATTGTTAACCGAACTGATAAGAATCAGAAAGAGGCTAGCTGTAGATTCCTTGGGCAACAGGAAGCTCTTTCAGAGAGAACTTCAGAAGGGACTGCAGGTGACCATGAACAGAGAAATCCTTCAAACTTGAAGAAGGTCTTGCCTCTGGAAGAATACAAGCCTGAATCCTGGATGCTTCTGGAAGAGAAAGAACCTGACAAGAGCTTGCTACACCTGGCAATTGTGAGTGCAATAGTTTACAGGGTCACTGGTGGTCCCCTACTGTTTATATTTGAATGTTTTCTTTTTATGCGGGTGTAATGATCATAAATAATATTTGGCATTCCTGGAAGAATATTTTATAAAATGCAATGGATTTTATTTTCTTGTTTAATCACCAGGTTGATCATGTAGATGCTGGTAAATCAACTATGATGGGAAGATTGCTACATCTTATGGGGCAGGTTTCAGAGAAGGAAATGCGTAAATATGAAAGGGAGGCTAAACAGAAAGTATGCATAAAAATTGCTTGCTCTTGTGATTTATCGCAATGTCCCAATGTCAGACACCTGCATGATATTTTTCATAGCTAAGGCTATCAATCTGTAACTCACAGTGACCAAAGAGTTGCTTGTCTGTAGGGAAAAGGATCATTTGCATATGCATGGGTTTTAGATGAGAGTGCAGAAGAGAGAGAGAGAGGTTTAACTATGACAGTGGCTGTGGCACATTTTGAATTAAGGAACTTTAAGGTTGTACTTCTGGATTCTCCTGGGCATAAAGATTTTGTCCCAAATATGCTATCTGGTGCATCACAAGCAGATGCTGCTGTTCTGGTTATAGATGCATCTATTGGTGCATTTGAAGCAGGGATGTATGGGCAGGGAGAAGGGCAGACAAAGGAGCACGCACAACTGATAAGAAGTTTTGGAGTTGAGCAATTGATAATTGTGGTAAATAAAATGGACACACTTGACAACTGCGAAGGAAGATTTTGCTTTATAAAATCACAGCTTGGCCCATTCCTTCGACGTTGTGGATTTAAAGAATCTTCCATGATATGGATTCCATTAAGTGCATTGGACAATCAGAATCTGACATCAGCAACATCTGATACCCGTTTGAACTCCTGGTGAGCTGCATTTTCTCTCTAGTGCATCATTAAGTGACCCCATGTGGAGGTTTATTATGTCAAACTAAATCAACTCTGCTCTGAGTGAGGTGGAATGTGATTTGTGAAATGTGAAAGCTTAATTATTAGTAAGCAGGCTGAAATGTTTATGATTCACTAGATTGAGACAATGTTTGGCAGGTTATTATGCTGTGGTTTCCTTTAAATTATCTTTTCCTTCGGTTGAAAATGTTTACTTCAAGTTGTTGTTTAGTATTTTAGACACTGAAACTATTGTTAACTGACATTTTTAAGCATCTTGCAGGTATTCAGGGCCTTACTTGTTAGAGGCTATAGACCATTTGCAGCCTCCTAAAAGGGATATTTCTAGACCTCTTCGATTGCCAATTTCTGAGGTTTCAAAGTCACGTAGTCTTGGCCAAGTTGCAATTAGTGGGAAACTGGAAGGTGGAGCTCTTAAAATTGGCACAAAGGTAGGTGCACATGATTGTTCTTTTAAACGTGGATATTTGATTTGGGGGCCTCTGTAATCACACAACTGCAAGAATTCAGAATTGAACTCAAAATACTTAGGGTGATTTATGCAGGTTTTAGTCATGCCAGCCGGGGTTGTAGCAACTGTCAAAGCTATTAAGCAAGACACTCAAGTGTGTGCTGTTGCAAGGGCTGGAGACAGTGTAGACATTGCTCTACAAGGGATTGATATATCCTCTCTTATGATAGGGGGTGTCCTTTGTCACCCTGATTATCCTGTACCAATAGCAATCCGCATTGAGCTCAGGGTCGTCATTTTAGATATTACAATGCCTATCCTTGTTGGATCACAGGTCCTGTAACCCTCTAGCTTGTACCCAGCACAATTGATAACTGAAAGAGGAGATGAGACTAACTACTTATTGTAATTTTATTAGTTCATTGTGGTTATTAATTGATTATTTTCCTCTCTTTTTGTTGGAAAAAAGTATGATTTTGTACTTGCCTTACCTTAGCAGACATATGTGACAGGTGGAATTATATATTCATCACGTCAGAGAGGCTGCAAAGGTGGTACAACTTCTATCTATATTGGATCCAAAAACTGGCTTGGTTCGCAAGAAAGCGCCTCGCTGTTTAACTGCCAACCAGAATGCCTTCATGGAGGTAATCTTGTAGAAGGGTATAATATTATTAATTGAATTTTCCTAAGATGAAAAATTGTGTTCTTGCTCTTTACTGGAAGAAGTTAATGGAATGCTTGAATGGTGAAATGAATGGTCTTGAGGTTTTACATATGTGTGATGTGTTCAATTTTGGTGCCTAGGTGGTCCCTGACAGGGGAGCTTGCATTGAAGAATATAACAATTATAGGGCCCTAGGAAGAGTAACATTGCGTGCTGCTGGTAGAACTATTGCTGTGGGTATTGTCAATCGTATCATTGAGCAACAATAGTTATGCAAAGACTTTGGTTTGTGTCATTTTCATTTACTAGTAGCTAATCTGTCATTGGAGCCTACTTATTTTTCTCTATGCAGAACTCATCCAAGTGTACACTATTTTCTGGTCTTCTTTATCACAAAGAGCAGCTATTCACCGAGGGTTTACTGTACTATGCTCATCATATTTATTTGGCATGTGTTTTATTGCGAAGTGTATTTTACACACTTAACAAGAAACTTTACTCAATTTCTTTGTAAGGAATAAATTGCATTAATCAGAATACAGGTGGATCAAATGTGCGGAACTGGCAAAACTTTGTTATCTGCAATTCTTTTCTGCTTTCTTACCTTTCTCTTTCCATATTACTTCATTTGTTGTTCCTTTTCCTCTTTGATCTGAAATGTGAACTGGTATTTTTATGTTTTCTGCACCTTCTGAATCCTCAAGAGCAATCTGATGTGTCCAAATAACCAGCAGTTTCTTTTCCTTGGGATTTTGTCTTCTCAAGCTGATTTTCCATTAGTCTCTCTTAGGTTTTTGTCTTCTGAAGCTCGATTGATCTGGGTTTCTTGTCATTCCTGGGTCAAAAATTGGGATTTCTTCAGATTCCTTTGCGTTAACCTTCTTTTTTCTGACCCAAACCTGTTTTCTTTTTCTTTTTCTTGTTTGGATTCCAGAAACCTTTCTCTATGTGAGGCACTGATTTTTGCACGGGAAAGGAAGAGGCAAAATGCTTTTGTGAGTAACAACTACATCTAAAGACCATGTTCTCATTTCCAGGTAACTGGTTCCAAATGATTCCATTTACATCTAGATTTATGGCTTTAAGAATTCCTTTGTTATTTGAGTTTCTACACAGGACACACAAGAACATTCCTTCAGGGGTAACTTGTTTAGCCAGGAATTTTCCAAAAATTATTGCAAATAGCTTGAGGGTGTCTTTGTCTCAAATATATAAAGCGAGGTTAGGAAGCCCAATCTAAACCATACAACTTGAGTGGCATGGCCCTGTTTTAAAGAAAAACCCATTGCCGTTCTTTGAAGACCATAAATCTGTGCTGTTTTGAAAGGAAAACTATGGCAAAATGTCCTTTGCACAAAGGTGAAGCTTAAGGAGTTTTGTTCCAAAAATCCATAGATTTGGGGATTCAGTTGTGGAGGTTCTGAATGCCAAAACTGTTTAAATCTAGAAATCAAGCCTGGATTAAGAGCAGAGATTACATGGGAGAAATACTTGCTTGAGATTTTCAGGAAATTTAGGGTTATTTCTTTGGCCATAGAAGTTGGAAACATGTATAAAAACAAAGGTTAATTGAATGAAGCCAAAGAACTTAGAAGAAGCATGATTAAATGATGAATTTCCAGGTCCTTAAACACTTCTCAAGTACTTTAAGAGCTTAAGAAAAGAAAAGCCTATTAAGCCAAATAACGATAAGATTGAGTCAAAGGAAGAAAAGACAAAAAATGATGAAATATCCAAGCTATGAAGCCATAATCAGATCCTATTCAAAGAAATTAAGAGGTTTAAAGACACAACAAACCATCAAATTAAGTTGGAATTGAATACCATATATGAAAATATTACAAGAAAAATTGAAGGAACAATTCATATGGAAGCCATAGATACAAAGAAGTCAATTCAGAATTGCAAGCCAGGATTGGAGGAAGAAAGAGGTTGAAAAGAAAAATCAAGCAAATCAAAGGATGATAAAAGATGATGAAAATATCCAAGCTACAAGACCATAATTGGATTTCAAACCATTAAGAGTTTGAAAGAGAAGAAAAGCCATCACATTGTGACATAATTAATACCGCATTTGTAGAGAATATGAGAAAGAATGAAGAATCAGTTTGTATTAAGGGCTAAAAGAAGCCCTATATAGGTAAGTCAAGTTATAATTGCAAACTAAGATTGAAGAGGGAAGAAAGAGGTTGATGACTAACATTACATTGTAGCTTCAAAAGGAAAATGAAGAAAATATGAAATATCTTAATAAAATGTTGGAAGAAACTAATCTCTAGCTTGAAGAGGTGAAGTTCAAAATATATAACCATAAGAAAAAAATAACATTGGATTTCGAGCCAAAAGAAAGCATCGAAGATAAAGAGGTAAAGTTTCCAAAGGGTTGAACCATATTGATAGGCTCATTATCATGGATGTTTGTAAGAAACATTAAAAGACATTTATTCACACCAACATTTCCTGGCAAGCAAGTGGCAGAACCATGAATATACATGGAATAAAAAATACAACATTATCCTCATTATCATGAAAGTTTGCAAACAACATAAAAAGGGGTATATTGACATCAACATTTCTTGCAAAGTAGTAGAATTGTGAATCTATGTCAAATCAAGAGGAGCAATTAAATATCAGGTTATTATTGAATAACAATGATCAAACACAAGGTTATATATAAAAGCAAAATAAAAGATGAAGTAATCATAAGAAGATAGACTATAAAAGATGGACATTGTTATCTCTTAGACACTCCTTAAAGGAAAATTCCAACCCTATTCAAGGGAAAAGCCTAAGGATACTATAAAGTGGTAAATACAATTGCTTGCAATATTATTAATTATAGCCCAAGGAATGAAAGTTATTATGAATCATTATTTGCACCTTGACCATCTAAAGAATATTTGTAACAACAAAAAAATCAATGTGCACACTTAATATCAAATAATTGCAATAGCATAATCTGTTGGAAATGTAATTAGTATCGATATTCATAATGTAATTCAAATGTACCATTAATGTATTTATTATTATTTTGTTTTATTTAAAGCATGTTCTTCATGTTTATAGGGTCATTTGAGTCAAGAAAAAATTATTATGAGTCAAAGAAATGTAATTGAGTCCAAGTCCCATTTGGACTTCTTGTAAGAAAAAGGAAATAAATATTTTTATTTGAGTCAAAGAGTTAATTTATCCTCCACAATACCAAATTGCCCCTCCCTGGACAAGTTGGCCTAAAGAGGCAACTATTCGACCTCTTGGACATGTACAAATACAAGGCAGTTCGACCTCATCCACTCAACCATCCATCACATTGATTTATGTGCAAGAAAAAGAAGGAAAACCAACAAAAGTCAAATGAGAGAGCGAAGTCAAAGGAGAGGAATATCTTGTTTTCTAACCTAGTTCCATTCACATGTGCGAGTTTTTTTAGGCAAATTTTGTACTACCACAGGCTTGAAATTTCAGGGGATGACCAAATTTTAGAGATTTGACCGATGTTGACTTTGACTTGTTGAGGAGACTTGAGGGAGGGTTGAATCGGGATCCATGTGGCAGTGTTAGTCTTGATCTTGGGTCTTGCTAGAATATTATGTCAAGCACGTCTAATAGGTATGCGTATGCATCTATCTTCAACATTCAAATTTCCCCACATATGACCATGAACTTGCCAGTAAAACCATTGATTTCAATACTTGTTGTCTGTATATGCTATGCAGATTTGATTTTAGGATAAATTCACAGACTAAAAATGTCCAATATTTGCAAAATTTGTTGCTTATGCGGTTAAAGCTAGCAAGGGATAAAAAACTTATGTAACAACCATTACTTAAAGAATTGAATTAGAGACACTTTGTGAATCATATTGTGTTATTATGAACGAGAATCGAGAAAAATAAAAGACGTGTTGCTTGTTAAAGTACATTGTTTCACCATCAATTCTAATTATATGCAAAACAAAGGGGGAAGAGGGGAAGGGGAAAGAGGGTGAAAACAACACTAAATTTCTATACCCACTTTTATCATACATTTAATTTCACCAGATTTCCTTTAGATTATGTGAGTTAATATTATGCTATCAAATTGAGATTTAGTCAAGGCTTCCCTTATTCATCATTTAAGAATGAGATGTGATTTATAGAAACTAAATTCTTAGTCGAATACCATTATTTATTAGAGTTATTGTCACAGTTTGAAATTACCATTTATTCTATGTAATCAAATAAAACTAGACAAATACCATGAAATGTGTAAAAGTAGCATGTAAATGCAACATAAAGCTCATGATAAATGTAGTTCAACTCTTAAGATCATTAATCCATGATTAGGAAGGCATATAAACCAAACACTGTATAGTGATTATGTGAGTTAAGATCACGGTATATAAAAAAGAAATGTTAGGACTGTATGCCAGATTTTAGATTTAAATTCAGATTCTTTCTGAGTTGGTTGTTGAGAAATTTAGTTCTAATAGACTCATATAGACCAACTGTTGAGAACAACCTAAAAGCACCTAAATTTTAGATAAACCCTCTTTTATTTTGAAAATATAAACCCCAGGCCGATCTCAATAAACTCAAGCTAAATTGAAATTAAACAATCAGGATTCCTAACTTCAAGGAAACGAGTTATTTATAGATTATACTTTAAAATAATCTTATTTGCTTTAAAAAATTGAGATAAAGGAACTAAATTTGATTGAAGCATCGAGAGGAAGGAAGCCTACAATTGGGCCATGGAGTCCTTTTCTTTCCTTGATATGTTGAAGTGCTTTCCCATTTAGGGTTGGGAGAAAATGATCAAACTTGAAACCAGAGGCCAATAGCTCTAAAAGGAATTTAAATCTAATTAAAGTAAATAAGTTGTAACAATCCTTCCCATCCTCTTGTGCTATCTTGGGATGTGGAAGGTGTTACTTACTATTCTAACCCGACCTCCAAGGTTTGTTATGAAGATGGGGATACAAAAATCCTTATTTTTTTCAATGTTTTCAAAATTAAATTTTGATACCACCATCACATCCAGCCCGACAAGAGATTTCTAGCAATATAAATTTTATCTTAATCCGACTCTCGGATTGAAAGTTATGCCCATTGGAAATTTCACTGCGAACAACGAGCATGCAAAAATTTCATTGCCATCAGTGAGCACCCAAAATTTTCATTTCCAACAACAAGCACCTAGTAGATATGTGGTTTCATAGCCAATTGGCAGGCACTAAGTGGTTTCATAGACACAACAAGCATACTGGTTGATTTTCAATCCTTAAGCAACACACTGGGAACACAGACTCACACAGGGGCTTTTAGTTGTCTCAAACACAACCACAAATATGTAACACTAAGATGCTTCCAACCCTTAAGCCAACCTAACGAACCAATTGACCCTCACTTCACTGTTGTTGGGCATATATGTAGAAATCCATCCACGTCCCTTCTCACAACTGAGAGAGTGCATTGCCTTGGCTCCTAAGTGCAATTTCCTCCACAATTGTCTCCTCTATTTGCAATAGGGGAGAATAAGGATGACCCACCCATTTTGATTTTTGTTCTTCATAAATGAGTTGTTAAGCGATGTTACCAACCCACTTCGGCTCCAACACTTCAAAAATCGGTCAGAGGATGGATTTTTCAGTCATGGTTGGCCCCAACATTTAATTTTGGGAGGGTATGGTTATTCAGGTTGTGTAAGCATAACAAGCAATGCCCCTCAAACTTCAATTTATTGGTTGTCCCTTCCTCCACTTTGTCTAATAAAATTTTAATTAATATTTTACAACTGCTTAAACATCATTTCAATCAACTAAGGTTTCCGCATGTTAGAGTCAGAGTCACATAAAATGTTTACAATAGCAATGGTCAACGCAAGATATGTTACCAATCCCACCCTCTTAAAGGAATACCATCCTTGGTGTTCTATAAATAGTGAACAAAAAAAAATGAAGTTTACAATTATAGCTCTTTACATCCTTTTACATGTTAAACAAAAACAGGTACAACACTCTCATTTGATCAGTATGCTCCCAAGTTGCTTCCTCTGGTCAAAGTGCTTTCATTGCACCATTATCTGCACTATTACTCTATTTCAAAGCATGCTCTATCTCTGGTCCAAGATGCATAATGTTTTTGGTTGGAACTCTCCCTTAGATTCCACCTGTATCATAGACCAATCAATCACATCATTAGTGTCACATACATACTTTTTAAGCAAGGATATGTGAAATCCATCGTGTGCTTTCACTGTGGATGGTAAGGCCAATTTGTAAGCCACTGCCGCCTCTCTTTCCGAAATCTGAAAGGGTCCATCAAATCTAGGTGCCAACTTAGCACAAGATCCCACTTTCAGTGAGCTCTTCCTTGGTATGATGTGGAGATATACATGATTTCCCTCTTGGAATTCTCTGTGCATTCTTTGTAGGTCTACATAACTCTTTTGTCTATCCTGGGCTGCTTTTAGTTTATCCCTGATACTAATTATTTCTTGCTCCATTTCCTTCGATATAGTCCAAGAGTTATTCTGTTTATTGGGTCATCCTAGCTAATGGGTGTATTGCATTTTCTATAATATATATCCTCAATGGTCTCATCTTTAATGATTCTTGATATTTGTTGTTGTATGCAAATTCAATTAATGGCAGGAGCTCTTCCCACCATCTTGGCTTATGCATAACATACATTCTCAACATATCCTCTAGATTTACGTTCACTCTTTCAGTTTGCCCATCAGTTTGAGGATGATAACATGTGCTAAATGCTAGTTGCGTTCCAAAGCCAACCACTAACGACTGAAACTCTTCCCAATGTCGTGGCTGATGCGTAACATACATTCTCAACATATCCTCTGAAATTCTGTTCACTCTTTTAATTTGTCCATTAGTTTTAGGATGATAAGTTGTGTTAAATGCTAGCTAATGTCTAAAAATTTGATGTAAACTTGGCATCCTAATCTGAGATGATCTTCTTGGGTATACCACGCAGTCTGAATATTTCATTCATTAAAAATTGGGCTATGTCAATGGTCTTGTGGGTGGACTTGATAGGTACAAAGTAAGCTGCCTTACTCGATTTGTCCACTACCAACATGATGTCATCATGCTACCTAGGTGTTTTTGGCAATCCTATGATGATGTTCATGGATATGACTTCCCGCTTCCACTTAGGGATTGGAATGGGTTGCAACAATCTAATAGGGTGTCTACATCCCACTTTAATGTGTTGGCATTCCAAACACCTAGAAAAGTATTCAACGCATTTCTTTTTCATGCTTGGCCAATAATACTTCTTCTTCATAGTTGTTATCATTTTTTGACAAGTAGGATGACTAGAGTAAGGTGTTTTATGAAAGTCATCCATTATGAACTTTTTCAAGTTGCCTACACGAGGTACATACCATCTGCCCTTAAACAGTAACATACCATCCTCGATCATCTTGTAAACCTTGCTTAGTGTTCCTTTTGGTTCTTGTTGTAAGGATTCTTTTACATGCTGAAATTGTTCATCATGTTGTAGCATATCCTTAATCCTTTCGTTGATATCAAACTCACAAGAGCCTATGGTTGCCAAAGGAGCTAGTTGTAGACTTCTATGAAGTGCATCAACAACCTTGTTCACCTTTCCTTCAATGTACTTACCCCAAAATCAAATTCATTGATGGAATTTAACATGGGATGGTCAACTACGTATCTCAACCCTCCAAGATCATAGATGAACACAAATTTTCTTCCCAACAAGTAATGTCTCCACATTTTTAGTGCATGCAAAATCGCTGCGAGCTCTAGGTGATGGGTGATATTTTCTTTCGTGTTCATTTAACTTTCTTGATTCATAACAAATTACATGCCCTTCTTGCATTAGGACTCCAACCAGGGCTTCATTACAGACATATGTGCAAACTAAGAAATCTTTCTCAGGATCAACTATCCTTAAGATTGGTGCATACATGAGTAAATGCTTGAGTTGTTCAAAACTAGTTGCACACTTTGATTTCCATTGAAAATTTACCCCCTTCCTCTACAGGGATGTGATTGGGTGCCCAATTTTGGAAAAGTCTTGAATGAACCTCTAGTAGTATCTGATCAATCCCGTAAAAGATCTAACTTCTGTGACTTTTTTTGGAGTGGGCCATTCCAGTATGGCTTTGATTTTTTCAGGATCCACGACCACACCTTCCTTTTGATATTATGTGGCCCAAATATTGAACTTGCGACTTAAATATTTCACATTTATTGAATTTAACATAGAGTTTGTGTTCCCTTAGCATCTATAATAACGTCACCAAGTGCTTCTCATGTTCTTCTTTGGTTTTCAAGTAAACCAGAATATCATCTAGAAAGACTATCACAAAATTTTCCAAGTATTGATTGAGGATGTGACAACCCCAATTAATCTATGTTATGTAAACTTTGTAATAAAAATAAAAAATGGGTTGAGTAATGGGACACAGATTTCAGAGGGATGGGGTGATTACTCGCTGAAAATAATATTAATGTACAAAAAATTTAAATGAGGAATTTGAAAGGTCA
The DNA here is from genome assembly GCA_000404065.3 of Pinus taeda. Taxonomy (NCBI): domain Eukaryota; kingdom Viridiplantae; phylum Streptophyta; class Pinopsida; order Pinales; family Pinaceae; genus Pinus; species Pinus taeda. Next base: position 32,185 of record APFE031746160.1, on the reverse strand, counting down.
AGGGAATTTGAAAAGTCAAGAAGAAGAAAAGAAGAAAAAAAGGTGAGAGAAGATAAAAAAGTGTAACTCGGCTCGGTCTTCATAATGATATGTAATTATGATTTTATGTAATGAGATGTAAAAAAGAAAAATAAAATTATCTTATTGAATTGCTTCATGAGTGTCATGAGCAAGGGATTTTGTTTTTGAGACAAGACTCCCATTGAGAGTCTTTAGGATTTATTTATCATCTAATCATAAAATGTAATATAATGAATTCATGTTACACTTTGTAAAAGGTCAAAATTCTCTATGTAAAGTATCCTCCAAGACCTTGTCACTTATCCTCTTCAAGTTGGCCTACAACGATGGGAGAAACTGCTATAAGAAGGCAGCCTAACTACTTATGTTCATGTCGGCCTAGAGGACATGGAAAGAAGTGTATATATAGCCTAACTCGGCCTCACTTGAAGACACAATTTCGATAAAGCAACTCGACTTGAATTTGGAGAGACAAAAGTGTGAAGAAAGGGTCAAGAGAAGTGCGAAGAAAGAAGTACGAAGAAGGGAGAAATAAGCTTCTTCTAGGCAGTGCGAAGATAGGTCTCTTCTGGGCAGAGCGAAGGAGGGTTTCTTCTGCGAGACCGCGAGATAGAGATCTAGAGATCTAGAGACCGATACTCTCTAGAGGAAGTCGATTATATCATAGAGACTGAGTTTCTCTAGAGGAAGTCGAGAAGAACCAGTGTGAAGGATATAGACCGAGATTCTCTAGAAGGAAACGAGGAGAGCAGTTCGAGATCAAGCAAAGGGAAGAGGCGTAGCATCAAGGTTAGTGACAAGGTTCTTGGGAGGATACTAGAGTCAAGGGTCTCTGTCATGGTCTTGGTACTTATCAATTGAAGTTCTAGAAGGATAATTTTGATTGGGTTTTCCTCTCAAGAGGTGAGAGGTTTTGGCCTTGGCTAGGAAGCCTACATACTATGTCACTTGTCTTTTATTGTGCATATTGGTAATTGTCTTGATGAAGAAAAACACAATAATAACATAACGAAGAAAAGAACTATAAGCTAAAAATTAAAAGTATATCTCAATCAATTATCAAGTAGATAAATATTTTAACTTTGAATGCCCTAGATTTATCAACATGGTATCAGAGCTTAGGTGTTGAAGACAAAGAAGGGTCAGTGAAAGCAAGTAGACATGAGAATCAAACTTCAAATAATGATCAAAGCAAGTCAAAAGAACACCAAGCAAGATCTAGATCTTCATCAAACCAAAAACCTAGATCGAAGAATACTCCAAGCAAGAGTCTTGAAATTATCTTCAAGAAGGAAGTAGGAAGAGAGACCGAAACCCCAGAAGCACTTCATAAATCATCACTCATACATCACCAAAGGAGTGGAAGCTCTTCAAATCTGTTAATTTTAGGTATGTTCTATGTTGAGAGCAAATTTACTTCAATTTTCCATATTAGCTCAATATCAATTCCAGATTAGCAATCACATTTAGCATGACAGTAAAACACAGATAGAACATAAACATAAATCACAAAAAACAAGCCAAAAAAAGAGGACACAAGATGTGGCACCAGCCAGAGACAAACCCCAATGTGGGGAAACCCTTGATCAATTCTTCTTATGTTCTTCAATAGTTCAACAGAGAGAGAGAGATAATACATACACATTAGAAGTCAACATTTTGGCTTCGCAAAATAAGAGTAGAGATCTTCACTAAGAACATAACACATGAGGTCGTTGATCTGAACTTAGGTGAAGGCATGCTGCTTCAACTGATTCTCCGAGGTGATTCCATCACCACGTTGCACCCATCATAGTGTTGCACCCATCACTTTGCTGCACCCATCACTGAGTTGTTCTCATCACTGTGCTGCTCCCATCACTGAGCTGTACCCATCACCGTGCTATAATTCATTACACTATGCTGCAATCATCATACTGCATACAATCATCACTGTATTGCACCCATCATCATCACTGTGCTGCACCATTGTCATGCTGCACTATGTTGCACCATTCATCATCATTATGGTGCACTATTGTCACTGTGCACTATGCTGCACCATTCATCATCATTATGATATACTACTATCATTGTGCACTATGCTGCACCATTCATCATCATTAGGATGCACTACTGTCACTGTGCACTATGCTGCACCATTCATTATCATTAAGCTCCACTATTATCATTTTGCACTATGCTGCACCATTCATCATCATTATGCTGCACTACTGTCATGGTGCACTACTGTCATTGTGCACTATGCTACGCCATTCATCATCATTATGTTGCACTATTGTCATGTTGCACTATGCTGCACCATTCATCATCATTATGTTGCACCACTATCATGTTGCACTACTGTCACTGTGCATTATGCTACACCATTCATCATCATTATGCTGCACTATTGTCATGCTACACTATGCTACACCATTCATCATCATTATGCTACACCACTATCATGCTGCACTACTATCACTGTGCTGCACTTCATTATATTATGCTGCACCCAATATATCATGATGTTGTTATACATCCATGCTGCTATAATACTTATGCTGCGCTTAACATACTGCAACCAATTTGCTGCAAATGCATACCAGCCTTAGCTGCTTGATATGGCTTGAAACCTAGCAAAGCAGCTAGGCTATATGTACAGACTCCTTCAACAGGTCTTCATGACACAATGTTTGGGGTACTTAAGGACAACGTTCAAACTTGGAGATAGAGGACCGTCTTCATGTTTAAGGCCATCTCCTATGACTACGATAGGCTTCTTCATATTTAGGCAGCGTAGAGCTTCTCCATGATAGTGTTAGGCTTCTCCATATTTCTCCATGATAGTGTTAGGCTTCTCCACAGTAGGGCAACGTAGAGCTTCTTTAGGACAACGTTAAGCTTCTCCACATTAGGGCAGCATTTGACTGTGATTCTTAGGGCATCCCTTCCATGAAAACTTATTATATTTAGGGCATCATTAGGCCAACATTAGGACTCCTCTATACCAACGTTGAAGCCTCTCCTCATAATTGTGATCGACCTTCATCTCCATGCCAACGTTAGGAGCTAGCACATCTTCGTTAGGGTTGCATATAGCCTTCTTTCCCATGACA
>APFE031746160.1:9080-26537 GCA_000404065.3 Pinus taeda | reverse complement strand
AGGCTTTGATCTTTGGCCTAGGGAAAAGTGTCCAAAAGAATTTAATTTTTCTCCTAAAGTGACTTTATAATTTTTATAAAGTTAAATCTAATTTTAAAGTGACTTTAAGTGATAAAGTTACTAAAGTCTAATTTTAAAGTGACTTTAATAAAGTCAATGTAAAATTAGAAAGGAAAAGTGACTTTTGGAAATAAATGACTAAGTGGGTCTTTATTAAAGTGGGGTGAATTAAAAAATAGAAAGCGAGATTTAAATGAGCATTTAATCTCAGCCCTAGATCTCAATCTATTTCAGCGATTGGATTTAGCACCCAAAAGTCACTTGGATCACCCAAAAGTCACTTGGAGTTATATTAAAGGAGGAAAATGAGGAAAAGATTATTCATTCTTTCATGAGCAGATTGGGAGAAGGAGAGCAAGAGAGCAAGGGAGATTTCTGGACAAGAAGGAGAAAGAGGCAGCAGTTTGGCACACATACCAGGCAGCTCTTCAGCGAAATCAGAACAACAGAAAGACAAGCAGAACAGCAGCAAGAACAAGCAGAAAAAGCTGATTTTTTTGCTGAAAACTGAGAAGTTTCCAGGTGGTCCGTTGGGCTGAAAACGGATAAGTTTGCTTGCTGAAAAATTATTTTGCTGTAATTTTTTGCTGAAATTTTCTTGCTGTAAAAAGACATTTTTCAGAAATAAAGAAGAGCTTTCAAACTGGTTTTCCCCAAGAGTTGTAGGGGGCTTTTCCAGGGTCACATTGACCAAAAATATCAGTGTTTTAACGTGTTTTAATGGCTATTTATTACTGCTAATTTTTATTTCTGCAATTTCCAGCATTCTGTAAATTTTCCAGAATTTGTGTTTTCAGCAAAATTTATTTTTTCCAGCTTATTGAATGTATGGTTATGGGAAAGGGCATTTAACTACATGGGAGAAATAACGAGAAACTGAAAACCGGGGTGGGAAAACAGAAATTTTAACAATCCACACACGTGCCTTTCTGTTGATGAATGTCTTCCATTGCCGAAATGGACACCAAGTTCTTCTTGAGATCAGGTACATAAAGAAAGAATCGAGTTACCTTGATCCAATTGAAGAGTAACATTCCCTACACCCTTTACAGGATAGGTGGCATCGTCTCCAAGAATAATCTCCATGATTGTTTCCTTCTCTCTCAGATTTGAGAGAGCTTCTTTCTATCTGATGAAGTGCCTTGAAGGACTACTATTAATAAGCCAGATTCCCAAAGAGTCCGGAGGAGAAGTAGTGGACAGGGCCAATATAAGATAATACTCGTTTAGTTTATCAGGAACAACATTTGATTCTTCATACCTGGAGTTCCTTGCTTTCTTTGAAGAGTCAACCATTTCCTTGATGACCCGCATTCCTCCAATCATTGAAGATGCCCCTGGAATGATTGTTATCATCATTAAGTAATGTGTCCCTTCTATTTGGACACTCCCTCACATAATGGCCAAACTTATTGCAAGCAAGGCATCTGCCTTCCCTTCCATCCTTAGTGTACTTGTTCTTTGTAGCTCGTGCACTTTTTGAAGGCTCCGAGATTTTACCCTTCACGTAATCCAATACTTCTTGCTCTTCCATTGTCAGATTCTTCATCCATGACCAGAATTTGTCTTCCTTCAGGAAGAGGGATGAGGAACCCATTGAGCCTTTGACCCTGTCCAATTGTCTTTGGTGATTTCTCTTTCACTCTTGCTTGGGATTTGTCTTCACCTCAACTCTGATACCATGTTAATTTTAGGTATGTTCTATGATGAGAGCAAATTTACTTCAATTTTCCATATTAGCTCAATATCAATTCTAGATTAGCAATCACATTTAGAATGATAGTAAAATACAGATAGAACATAAACATAAATCACAGAAAACAAGCCAAGACAAGAGGACATAAGATGTGGCGCCAGCGAGGGACAAACCCCAATGTGGGGAAACCCTTGATCAATTCTTCTTATGTTCTTCAATAGTTTAACAGAGAGAGAGAGATAGTACATATACATCAGAAGCCAACATCTTGACTTGACAAAATAAGAGTAGAGATCTTTACTAAGAAGATAACACATGAGGTAGCTGATCTGAACTCAGGTGAAGGCATACTGCTTCAATTGATTCTCCAAGGTGATTCCATCACCATGCTGCACCCATCACAGTGTTGCACCTATCATTGTGCTTCTCCCATCACTGAGTTGCAACCATCATTGTGTTGTACTTCATTACACTACGCTGCACTCATCATACTGCATACAATCATCATTGTGATGCACCCATCATCATCACTGTGCTGCAGCACTATCATGCTGCACTATGTTGCACCATTCATCATCATTACGCTGCACTATTGTCATGCTGCACTACTGTCACTGTGCACTATGCTACACCATTCATCATCATTACGCTGCACTATTGTCACTATGCACTACGCTACACCATTCATCATCATTATGATGCACTATTGTCTTGCTACTCTATTGTCACTTTGCATTATGCTGCACCATTGTCACGCTGCACTAGTGTCACTGTGCACTATGGTGCACCATTCATCATCATTATGTTGCACTAGTGTCACTGTGCACTATGCTGCACCATTCATCATCATTATGTTGCACTACTGTCACTGCGCACTATGCTACACCATTCATCATCATTATGCTGCACTACTATCATGTTGCACTATGCTTCACCATTCATCATCATTATGTTGCACCACTGTCATGCTGCACTACTGTCACTATGCACTATGTTGCACCATTCATCATCATTATGCTACACTACTATCATGTTGCACTATGCTGCTCCATTCATCATCATTATGTTGCACCACTATCATGCTACACTACTGTCACTGTGCTTCACTTCGCTATATTATGCTGCACCTAATATATCATGATGCTGCTATACATTTGTGCTGCTCTAATACTTATGCTGCACTTAACATACTTCAACCAATTTGCTACAAATGCATACCAGCCTTAGCTGCTTGCTATGGCTTGCAGCCTAGCAAAGCAGCTAGGCTATAGTTACAGACTCCTTCAATAGGTCTCCATGATACACTATTTAAGGTACTTAAGGACAACGTTCAAACTCGAAGATATAGGACCTTCTTCATGCTTAAGCTCATCTCCTATGATAGCATTAGGCTTCTTCATATTTAGGTAGCGTAGAGCTTCTCCATGATAGTGTTAGGCTTCTCCATATTTAGGCAACGTAGAGCTTCTCTTCTCCATGATAGTGTTAGGCTTCTCCACATTTAGGGCAACTTCTTCATGATAGTGTTAGGCTTCTCCACATTAGGGTAGTGTAGAGATTCTTCATGATAGTGTTAGGCTTCTCCACATTAGGGCAGCGTAGAGCTTCTTTAGGACAACGTTAAGCTTCTCCACATTAGGGCAACGTTTGACTATGATTCTTAGGGAATCCCTTCCATGATAGAGTATTAGATTTAGGGCATCATTAGGCCAGTGTTAGGGCTCCTATATACCAGCGTTGAAGCCTCTCCTCATAACTATGATCGACCTTCATCTCCATCCCAATGTTAGGAGCTAGGGCATCTTCTTTAGGGCTACGTAGATCCTTCTTTCCCATGAAAGCATCTAGATCTAGGGCATCTCCTCTTAGAACAACGTATTATCTTAGGATCTTCTTCCTTCCACCAAAACCCAAACGAGTGGAGAGGAAAAGATCAAATGATATGAGTAACTAAATGACTTGAAGGATAGATGGGGATAATTTGGTTGCTGGCTGACCTTGACGAATTGTCACATAACACAAATAAATTCATATCTCCATGAATACTTGTCAGAATTAGATGATCTTTAGATCAATCCTACACCTCTCGACGAGAGGAATCCAAGAAAAATATCAGCTACCATGAATAAGTAGACCCACATGGAGTTTGGCCCTAGTTTCCAATTTTAACAAAATATAAGGAAGGTTTGATCAAAAGGCATTCTTCTTTTTATTGCATCAAGGATCTCATTTGAAAGGGATCATCTGAAGCAACAAGTTCGTCATCAAGTTGAAGATTCGATCTTCACAAGTAAGTACCCTTTTTATTATAATATAATCTAGTAAAAATGACTTCATGTTTCAAGGAGAACCATAATTTGGTTGGGATATCAAACTTCCTTGAATGGAAAATAAGGATAGACATATTCCTCGAAGTAAATGAAGTCATTGATCATGTTCATGGAAAAAGCCATTTGAAGAACAAGCATTATCTGAATACATGGAAAGGGATTTGAAGGCTCAAAAGATTCTCAAGGAATCCATCAAAGGTCCTCTCCTTTCTTATGTAGCTGAGTTGGAGACATCTAAAGAAATATATGATAAGCTGGTAGAAATTTTCTTTGAAAGCACAATAGGAAAGACCATATCACTTAGATTTGATCTATATAAATTGAAAGTGTCAAAGGATGAAGAGATATCATCATGTCTTTCAAAGGCATCTCAAATAAAAGGTCAATTGTAGGATCTAGGAGAGATGGTATCTGAGAAAGAAATTATCTTTGTTATTCTAAATGCACTAACTAATGAATAAGGTAACCTCATATCTACTAAGGAAAAGGAAGCGATCCCTTTCATCAAATTATGGTCTCTCTACAAGGCAGAAGAAGACAAGATGAAGAAAGAAATTGACAAAAGATTAGATAGAAGGGAACAATTAGTAACAAGACGAAAAAGGAAATTTGGAAAGTTTGGTACTTCGAAGAATAAAAAGAAGAACATGGCTAAGGAAAGATGTTATGGTTATCAAAATCTTGGGCACTATATAAGAGATTGTCCTAAACATAAGAGGGCGAGGGAAGAGGACTATACTACCAAGAAGTGAAAGAACCTGAGACAAAGAAGCTTAAGAAGGAAGAAGAAAAAAGATCTCTACTGTGACTGTGATGATCTTCTTCACTAGAAGGTACTTTTCACTTGTAATATATAAGATAGGATGCAGTGTAAATAATATAGAATGCATCAGATTAGAAAATAACATCTTGATAAAAGCATTAGAATTAAGAGCTCGTGACATGGGAAGCAAAAAATATGTCTGGTACAAATTCTACTGATTACAACGAATGGGAGCTCTTGAAAACCTCATTGATACTTATAGAAAGAAGTAAAGGCCATCATTGAATGAGATCATAAATAATAACCAATAAAGAAAAATCTGTCGGGTAAGCATATGAAAATATCCTCAAGATTCTCTAATGGAATCCTTATCAAAGGATTTACTGATCTAGAAAGGAAGCAAATGTTTCATCAGGAATTCCAACTCATGGGATTCAAGGGATGATGGCATGATGACATAACAAGAAATCAGGTCTAAAGGATAAAGTTCTTTCGAATGAAGCTACTATAGGAAGTCTGGATGACTGAAAGGAAGATGAGGTATGTATGCTTACATAGATTATTATGAAAGTCATGTCATATGGTTGCAGATAATATGGATCACTATTTCCATCTTGGGAAACATGATCAAAAGAAGAAAGGGTCTCCTCCTTCGAAAGGGTACAACAAAGCATAGGTCACACAAGATGAAATCAACATAATTTGTTCTCATATGAATCATGAGGGAGATGACTACATTTGAGAAACTCTGATTGAAAGCTCATGGGAATGAAATGTGTGAAAAGAAAAGAAGAGATTGTGAAAATATGCAACGGAGGTCGAAGACATTCAACATTCAAATTCCAAGAAGATTTGACTAGAATATCTACCAAAAGGATGTGAAGACTCTCATAGGAGTCATAAAATATGAATACCCTTGATAATAAGGAGATGTGTCAATCTGCATGCAGGATGCCAGATGTCATGATGAAAGACCATCACGAAGGTAATCTTTTAAAGGTTCATTTGTTATTTTTTGAATTGATATCTGGATGGGCTTATGTAGGACTGCCAAAAGGAAGATTTGTAGACGACTTCCAATAGGACTATATTGAAGCATAATGACATAAAGCAAAGCTAGATGGAAAACTGATAGATCACTTTCTGATGATATTAGGATATGAATAGCTCATGGATGAAAGTGATGGATGGTCTATTCCCTATGAAGAATTCCCCAAAAGATAAAGACTCCATGACAAAAGAAATTGATGACATCGAAGAAGAGAGGAGTTCTTCTGGCAGCTAGTTGTTCCACATGAGGAGTTGCTGTAATTCCCTAGTTAAGAGGGATCCTGAAAAGAAGTTTCTTACTTGGAAGAAACTTGGAAATTTCTAAGCAGGGAGCTTAGGTACATTCCTTTGTGATAGGAATGAGTACATTCCTTTATTGGAATATGTCCTCCCAATTTGAAAGGGAGAGATAGACATGTTGTTTTGGTCTTCACCTGGAAGACATAATGGAGGATTGTGTAATCATTTGGCATCCGATGCTCTTTGAGGATGAGATAGGGCATCCAAAAATAAGGGTAGTCGTGGAGGACCAATATTCTTTATGGGACTTGGGAGTCCAAGATAAAAATAGTCCTCATGGAATATATCCTGAGTGCCCGAGCAAGGTATGTTCCTGAGAGAGACAATGATGAGTGTCTATAAATCATTAGTCTCGCCAGCATTGAGCTCGGATCCTGTGGAGATAAGGAGATGTTAGTCAAGGCCTTGCTATGTAATAATGTTGGTTGATATGATGCTATACAAATGAGTTACAAATCCGAATTCTTCTTACGAGAAATTCTTCAGATTGAGAAAGTCCAAGTACCATTATGAATACCTCCCTAGTTAAGAGGGAGTGTTGAAAAGTGTAACTAGGTACGGTCTTCATAATGACATATAATTATGATTTTATGTAATGAGATGTTAAAGAAGAAAAATAAAATTATTATATTAACTTGCTTCATGATTTTCAGGAGCAAGGGATTTTGTTTTTGAGTCAAGACTCCCATTGAGAGTCTTTAGGATTTATTTATCATCTAGTCATGAAATGTTAGAGTCATGTTCATGTAATGAAAGTAATGTTACACTTTGTAAAATGTCAATATTATTTATGTAAAGTATCCTCCAAGACCTTGTCACTTATCCTCTTCAAGTCAGCCTACAACGATGGGAGAAACTGCTAGAAGAAGCCGGCCTAAATACTTGTGTTCATGTCGGCCTAGAGGACATGGAAAAAAGTGTATATATAGCCTAGCTCGTCCTCATTTTAAGACACACTTTCAATAAAGAAATTCGACTTGAATTCAGAGAGACAAAAGTGTGAATAAAGGGTGCGAAGAAAGAAGTATGAAGAAGGGATAAAGAAGTTTCTTACGGGAAGTGCGAAGATAGGTTTCTTCTGAGTAGAGCGAAGGAGGGTTTCTCTTGGGGTAGTGAAGAAGAGATTCTTCTGGGGTAGCAAAGAAGAGATTCTTCTAGGGCAGTAAAGGGGAGGTTTCTTCTAGGGCAACAAGGATTCTTCTGGGAGATAGAGATAGAGATCTAGAGATCAAGATTATCTAGAGGAAGCTAGTGATATCATTGAGGCTCAGTTTCTCTAGAGGAAGTCGAGAAGAAGCACTGTGAAGGATAAAGACTGAGATTCTCTAGAAGAACTGAGGAGAGCAGTTTGAGATCAAGCAGAAAAATCAAGCAAAGGGAAGAGGAAGCGCATCAAGGTTAGTGAAAAGGGTCTTGGGAGGATACTAGAGTCAAGGGTCTGTGTCATGGTATTGGTGCTTATCAATTGAAGATCTAGAAGAAGAATTTTGATCGGGCTTTCCTCTCAAGAGGTGAGAGGTTTTGGCCATGGCTGAGAAGCCTACATACTGTGTCACTTGTATTTTATTGTGCATATTGGTAAGTGTCTTGATGAAGAAAAACATAATAATAACATAACGAAGAAAATAACTATAAGTTAAAAGGTAAAAGTATATCACAAGCAATTACCAAGAAAATAAATCTTTTGACTTTGAATGCCATAGATTTCTCAACAAAACGAGAGCAAAAAGGCAACAACAAAGAGAGGGAGAAATTTGAATACCAAGAGAGGATGAACAACATAAATGAATGGAGATTTTGGTTGGAAAAGGAGCATGAAGAAATCAATAGGTGAGGAATTGATTGACTCGCAAGTCCCTGTTGGCCTGGAGGGTGGAGATGGTGTTTCTTAGGAAATCCCAAAGGGTTGGGGTGGAGGAATTGATCCTGAAAAATTTCTAGACGATTTAAGGATGTTTCTTTGCTGTATGTTGATTTTGCTGTAGGTTCTGGAATCCCTGCATTGGGTGGAACCATAGTGTTGAGTTTTGAAGGGTGAAGACAGTTAGTCTCTAGAATCCATGTGCATTTGTTGGTTTCAAATTCTGTTGGAGGGTGGAGATGGGTGAATCTTTGGAGTACCTATTTTAGTTGATGGATGTGTTTAATCCTTGAATAAAAAGATGCCTCCATCTCTAGAATTGGACTCGGTGGTGACAACTACAAGTGAGACTTGGCTGTAGTTGTCTCTGGTTGGGTGGAGAGTCATATTCCCAAACTCAGTTACCCATTAATTTTGAGATAAGTATCTCTCATGTTCTCAAGAAATCACACACACACACACACACACACACACACACACACACACATATATATATATATATCTATATCTATATATATATATATATATCGAAATGATGTTCAATTCAATAGTTATTTAGCTTTATGAATTGACCAGTGTGTTGTTCTTACTGTGTAAAAGGTGCTGGAACATCACGTGGAAAAATTGATTTAGTTCTTGCATTAACTAGCATGCGCTCTCCCTTATTGCAGTGATATGTTTTTGTTTAAATTATAGTATTGTGCATGTTTACTCTGTGGAAATGACAAGCTACATGAAGATGTGAAATGCATGCGATGCATGATCTTATACTAACATTTTGGATGCAAGGGTATTTCACTATGATGGTGATAGGTTGTACTGATAGAAACGAGTGCTCGATGGTGTTAATAGATAATCTGGAAATATTTGTAATATTGTGTTGATTGCATGTTGAATTTGTTGTAAAAGTACCGAAAAATTTATTGCATGCTAATGGGTACATTCATAACTAAAAGGAAGGTCTTGATTCCATTCCCTTTCGTAACTTGCATTCTGTCATTTAATTAAACATGCATGAGCTAAATAAAATACGTTTTCTGCTATGTTAATGAACTGTTACAACTCTGTAATTTTGTTAAGAAATGCACTTGAAAATGTTGTTAATTTTCTATAATGCCTATGATTAATTGCTTCTGAAGTTTGTTCATAAATTCCTTATGAATTTATTGATCATTGGGTGCTAGAAGCATTGCTTGAAAAACCTGCAAATTTAGAAAAATTCAAGCTCTGTTAAAATGCCAGAATTGCAGAAAAATTCAAGTTAAAATTCAAATTTTGTTCAGTAGGTTGGGAGGTTGGCCTGAAAGGCTCGGCTCCGGTGGGCTTTGATGCTCTACCTCTAGTGGGTCAATTTGATTGTCCGCATTGTAGGTCGGGAGGTTGGGGTCGTCAGGGTTTAGACCCGCCCTGACCGATTGCATTACAACGCTAGGAAATTGGGGTCTGATCCTAACCTAGGTTGGAGGTCGGGCCCCCTTGTTGTTAAACAAACACGTTTGGGGAAAGGGCCGACCTTGACCTTCCTTGGGGTTCATGCCTGCCATGTGGGTCTACCATGTGGGTTTTCCATGGTGGTGTATGGCCCCACGACTTGGCAGCCTCTGTGAGGCCTCCACGTGGAGGTCATGATGATGTGGTAGGGTGGTTGTGGTCAATATTTAAAGGGCCATAACTTTTTATCCGTAAGTCGGATTGAGGCAAAATTTATATTGTTGGAATCATCTTGACAAGGTGAACACAATGATGTTGTTTATTTAAAATTTTGGAAAAGTTTAACTCCCATTCCCATAACTGTAATTTGGGAGTTGGGTCATCAGAGTAACCACCACCTTCTAAGTCTGGTTCGGTTTTGGGGTTAGGAGGGGTATGTTTATGGCTGGTATTAGAGATTTAGTTTCAACACTTAAACTAGATGGGCTCTCCCATGAGAAAAAGAGCAACATGCTTTACTGATTGAATGCATGCATGCATGATTGATATGTTTTATTGTTATTGAGGTACTAACAATTTGTGTTGACAAAAGTATGTTTCTCGCGATGCATGCATCCATATATTGGTTCTAACATGGTTGTTTGTTATAGATGGCCTTATTATGAGAACTCTACAAAGGTAAGTTCATGGCAATATTTGTTGTTATTTATTATCATGTATCTAACAATTGCATGTGAATGACAACGCATCACAAGCATAAAAAAAAAGATACGGAAAGACAAAAAATGAGGACATAAATGGTACATTACAAATATGATTAGTCACAACATGGGTATGAAGAATTAAGGATGAATGAAGAAGAAACATCAGTTTGCCAAGGGGGAGGGGTAAACTCTCTTGATTAGATGGATACCTTGAGAAGCCTAAAGGCTGAGATCTGAAGCTGCAAAACAGATAATGAAGGGCTAATCAAGGCTCAAGAAAAATAGGTGGAGGTGAATGCAGTCATACTGTAAAGCTTCTCAGAGTTGCAGAGACAAAGGCAACATGATTAGGGGACTAATCATAGAGGAAATCAATACTCTTTGGGGTCAGGAGAGAAAACAAATGGGGTATATTGTGGTAGGTCCAAGAAGAGGCACATAGGTGAAAATGAGGACACTATGAGAGGAGATGCACCATTGAGCACACTAGAAAGAAAAATCAGTGCTCATGGGCATCACTCTGGTAGACATTCTAGCTCTGCTACTAGAAAATATCATCGCCATTCTCATCATTACCATCATCATAGAAGAAGAGAAAGGGAATATATGCCTGGAGAATTTAAGAAGGCCAAACCACCTACATTTGATGGAGATATGAAAAAATTTGAAGATGCAGAAGCATGGTTGCTTGGCATGAAGATTTTTTTCCAGAATTCATGATTATTCTGAAACATGAATGCAAAAATGCCCACCTATAGTTTGAAAGGAAAAGAAGACATATGGTGGGCGGAATTGAATAATGTAAAATGCATAACTAAAGAGAGATTGACATAGAGTGAGTTTGAAGGCTTATTTAGAGATAAATATTTATTAAAAATATATTATGGAAACAAAGCAAAAGCGTTTTATGAGCTGAAAACGAGACAAATGACAGATGAAAAATATATTACCAGATTTATGAAATTGTTGAGAAATGTGCCATATCTCAAGGAAGAGAAGGAAAAAGTTCAACAATTTATGATCAGGAAATCATTTAAACACTGCATAGAGTTTTATGAACCAAAAAATCTGGATGATGCCATAAGGAAATTAAAGCAATGTTATGAACAAAGAAAGCACAAAATTGAATTTAAAAGTGATTGGAAAACAAGGAACATTGGTAAGGATAAGAAGGAATGGCTCAAGAAAATTGTTGACAAGAAGGAAGGAATGCATTCAACTAATGCAAATCAATTTCAGCTGAAATCTAGTCCAACTGCCAAAGGTAGTGCACATCAACATGAAGGACAGAAGCGTAGATATGAAAGAAAAGAGCAATTGAAATGTTGGAATTATGGGAAAATAAATGGAAGAGGGACTTCCCAAACCAAAAAAATGCACGTCTAATAATTTACAGCGCTGAGGAAGCTCAGACTATAGGGGATGTGGCACAAAATCTACCCAGAATCCATGCAATTGTGGATAATTGCCAAGCAGACCACCAGGAATCCATCATTGAGATGGAAGGGAAGTTGTGTAATCATATTATATATATTTTAGTTGATCCCAGTTCTAATTACAATTATATTAGTTCGAAGCTCATGGAAAAGTGCAAGCTGGCTAAAGAATTGTATGCAGAAACTTGGTTAGTCTAGTTGTCAACGAGAACAAAGAGAAAAATCAGTTATTGGGCGAAATCGTGTGCATTTGAGCTCAACGATATGCCAACAACAACACATCTAAATTTTCTGCCATTTGGTGAGTACAACATGTTATTGTGCATGGATTGGTTGTACATGCACAAAACTAAAGTTGATTGCTATGAAAAGGCAACTGAATTGTTGGATGACGCTGGAGAAAGAAAAATATTGTAGGGTAAGCAGAAGCCAACGTTAGTGAGACTAATCACAACCATGAAAGCTAAGCATATTTTCCGAAAAGGCTGCAAATTATTTATTGTACAATTTTTTAGCGATGGAAAAGATGATGACAACGTTGGGAAAGAGGATATTGAAGTGTCAAAGAAGTATCCTGTGTTGCAGAAATTTAGAGATATGTTTCCAGATGATATTCTGGGACTACCTCCTCATAGAGGAGTTGATTTCTCTATCGAATTAGTGCCTAGAGCAACACCAACATCCAAGGCACCATACTGGATGAGTACATCTTAGCTAGTTGAATTAAAGCTACAAGTGAAGGAGATGCTTGATAAGGGTTAAATACAACCAAGTGTGTCATACTGGGGAGCTCTAGTTTTATTTGTGAAGAAAAAAGATGGGACAATCAAACTTTGCATTAATTATGAACAATTGAACGAAGTGACAATTAATAACCAGTGTTTGTTGCCACATATTGATGACTTATTTGATCATTTGAGAGGAGCAACAATCTTCTCCAAGATTTATTTGAGGTCTGGATATCATCAAGTGCGCATCAAATAGGAAGACATCCATAAGATTGCTTTCTGAACAAGATATGTGCAATGTGTTTGTAGTGGTACCCTTTAGGCTTATTAATGCTCCTGCCACTTTCACATGTTTAATGAAGAGTGTGATGCGTGCTTACTTGTACAAGTTCGTGATTGTCTTTGTTGATAACATATTCATGTAGTAGAAGACTGAAAAAGAGCATGAGAAGCATGTCGCTGCAGTATTGTAGTTGTTGAGGAAACACAAGCTTTATGCAAAGCTCAACAAGTGTGATTTCTTCCATACAGATACACTATTTGGGGCACATTGTCTCCAAGGAAGGGATATCAATTGATCTGGAAAAGGTCCAAGCCATTATGGAATGGCTAACACCAAAAAATGTGAATGAGATTAGATCATTCATGGGATTTCCTGTTGAAAAGTGTAACTAGGTTCAGTGTTCATAATGACATGTAATTATGATTTTATGCAATGAGATGTAAAGAAGGAAAATAAAATTATTGTATTTCTTGCTTCATGGGTTTCATGAGCAAGATATTTTATTTTTAAGTCAAGAATCCCATTGAGAGTCTTTAGGAATTATTTTCCATCTAGTCATAAAATATTAGAGTCATTGTCATGTAATGAAGTCATGTTATACTTTGTAAAAAGTCAAACTTTCCTATGTAAAGTATCCTTCGAAACCTTGTCACTTATCCTCTTAAAGTCGGCCTACAACAATGGAAGAACTTGCTAGAAGAAGTCAATCGAACCACTGGTGATCATGTCGCCCTAAAGGACATGTATTGAGGTGTATATATAGCCACACTTGGCCTCACTTAGAGGCAAGAAACTCGACAAGGTTTGGTCAAGCAGAAGTCTGAAGAAGTGGTCAAGTAAAATTGTGAAGAAGAGGCTCCAAGCAGAAGTGCGAAGAAGGGATAACAAAGGAAGGATTCTTCTTAGCATAAAAAAGGAGAGTTTCTTTTGGGTTAGCGAAGGAGAGTTTCTTCTGGGTCAATGAAGGAGATATTATTCTGGGATAGTGGAGGAGAGTTTCTTCTGGGGTTAGGGAAGGAGAAGTTTCTTCTAGAGATAGAGAAGGAAGGGTTCTTCTAGGGTACTCGTTATGTATGACCGAGCTAGAGACTAGAGACCAAGATTGTCTAGGGGAAGCTGAGAAGAAGCAGTGTCACTTTTTCCTCTATAATCTCTTCAATTTTTCTTGGCTGAGTCATCACTTTTCCCGATCTAAGTTTAATTTCCTGCAGCGACACAGGAAATTCCTCCAGCACAGGAACATAAATTTCCTACAGAGGTTGTGGTGCAATACAATATGTAGCAAAAGTGGGATAGGTGGCCACTCCAATATTGCGAGTAGATTGGACGACTTTATTGTTGGTATTGGATACTGGCTGGGAAGGAAGTTGTGTGAGACGTGTTTGCTTTGGTGGGGCGGGCAACTGAAGTTGTTGATGTTGTGGCCGAACCATTTGTTGTGATATGGGTTGTGGTGAATAAAAGTTTTGAGGGGGATAATTTGGTGCAATAGGGTAAAGAAAATTCCCCTGCCAAGGTTGTTAGGCCAGGGCTGACAGGGCATTGGAATGTTCCATGTCTGATTTTGAGCATAAGGAAATTGAGAATGCTATTGTGACATACCTATAGGATGTGGTTGCCATTTTTTTTGAGGTGCCATTGCATAGAGTGCATTGAAAACTTCATGATCTGCTAGATATGCTCTTTAATCTCTGGAAGAGAAGGACACTGATAAGTAGAATGACCAGCGTCGCAAATTCAACATATCTCTATACTGTCTATAGGACATTCCCTCAAGGGATGGATTTTTCTACACATGGAGCAAAACACAACCAAATCTTTCTCCACTTCCTCCCTGTAGGAATTTATAGGGCAAGTTCCTCAGATAAAACACCAAAGGACACCACTCACAAATAGATCACAGATCAATACACCAGTTTTGTTAATGTGGTTAAAAGCCTCAAAGAGGGAAACAGTCCACGGCCTGAGCCAACACGGCCACTTCAGGCAATTTATTAATAAAAGAATGAAAATTTACATAACCTTCTCTCATAAACAATTACCCTACAAATGACCCTCCATGCTCTTTAAATAGAGATCATGGACCAATCAGGTGTTAAGCCACATATCAAGTGTCGGTAATAACGAGGAGAGAATGAACCGTCAGATCACTACCTATCGTGACCGTCATACTGTAAGTTACAAAAGTACATAGTAAAGAAACACACTTTACCTAACTCTACACTAGACCAAGTTATACTTAACTATTTCCTATGTCTCGGAATATCCTAACATCCCCCCTTAAGAACAAATTGGGATAGGATTGGAGGATGTACAAATATGACACAATAGGAGAAGGAAGGAGGCATTAGATCCTATCCCCCCTTAGTGAAAACTTCCTGAACTCCAACCATAAATCGAAGTTTAGTAAACTTCGCCTCTATGAGAGCCTTTGTAAAGATATCTGCAACTTGATCATCTATTGAACAATATTGCACTTCAAGAACATGGTCATGAATGAGCTTTCTGATGAAGTGCATGTGCAGTTCAATGTGTTTGTTGTGTTGATGTTGAACTAGATATTTGCATAGTTAAATGGCACTTTCATTATCACACCAAAGTGTAGTCGGATGCTGATGCTGAAAGCCAAACTCTGACAGGATCTGACGAAGCCATAGGGCTTCCTTACTAGCTCCTATGGCACCATGATACTCTACTTCTACTGAAAAAAGAGAAATGGCACTTTGTTTCTTACAAGCCCATGTAATAGGTCCTGAACCAAGAGTGAACACATAACCTGTAGTAGACTTCCGATCATCAGGGTCACCAACCCAATTAGAATCAGTGAAACCAACCAATAGAGGAGATGCTTCTACGCTGTAACGAATCCCAAACTGAACTATACCTGGAACATAACAAAGTATTCTTTTAGCTTCTTTCCAATGAATTTCATGTGGGTTTTGCATAAACCGAGCAATAAGGCCAACAACAAAGGAAAGGTCAGGACGAGTATGGGTTAGATACAAAATTTTTCCTACAAGTTGACGGTATAAGGTAGCATCAACTTCAGGGGAAGTACAAGTGACTGAAAGTTTGGCTCCAGACTGAAAGGGAGAAGGGGCTGGCTTATAGTCCTCCATGCGAAAATGGCATAGAAGATCACATGCATACCTGGACTGGGAAAGGGAAATACCTTCCTTGGATGCAAGACTTGAAGACCAAGAAAATAATGCAAGTGTCCTAAGTCTGTCATTTCAAACTTCTTTTTTAAGGTTGGACTTCACATGGTTTATAAGGTTAGGATCACTACTAGTAAGGATAAGATCATCAATATAAAGAACAAGAATGATAAGAGACTTGCCCACTTTCTTGGTGTAGACAGTATTGTCAGAATGACACCTAGAAAATCCAGTTTCTAAAAGAAAGCTATCCATTTTGGCATACCAAGCCCGAGGGGCTTGCTTGAGACCATAAAGGGATTTCCTAAGCCGACATATAAGGCTGGATTCTGTGTGTATAAAGCCAGTAGGTTGTTCCATATAGATTTCTTCATGCAAGTCCCCATGCAGGAAGGCAGACTTAACATCCATCTAATGGACTTCCCATTTGAAAGATGCAACAAGGGAAAGAACAAGGCAGATATAGTTCATTTTGGCAACAGGGGAGAAGGTTTCAGTATAGTCAATGCCTTCAACTTGTGAAAAGCCCTTAGAAACAAGACGAGCTTTATGTTTATCAACTTTTCCATTTGGTCCACACTTGGTTCTGTAAACCCATTTGCATCTAACAAGTTTTCGACCCTTTAGAACGGGAACAAGATCCCATGTATCATTTGCCAATAATGAACGATATTTTTCATTCATAGATGCGTCCCAATCTGGATGGCCTTAAGCTTCTACAAAGGTGTTATGATCATAATTAGCTGAAGCTTGAGCTAGTAAAGAAGAGGCTCTATCAAACTAAGAATGTGTACGTCGCTGATCTGTAGGATAATTAGTTGAAGCTTGAGCTAGTAAAGAAGAGGCTCTATAGAACTAAGAATGTGTACATCGTTGATCTGTAGGATTTCTGGCAAGAGCATTTGCAGCATCCCAAGTAGCACGAACCCATTTTGGAAGCTGAGGAGCTGAAGGAGGATCCTGAGAAGGTGGGGGAGGATTGTCATCCTCACTGTCACCATCTGAAGAACAAATATTTTCAGAAGTAGAAGGGATAGAGAGAGGTGGCACATCCACCGAACTAGGATCGTAGGATGATATATTTTCAGCAAACTTTACATCTCTTCTAATGATAACATTTTTGGACTTAAGTGGAATAAGTCTGTATCCTTTGACATCTTCAGAATATCCAACAAAAATACATTTTTCACTCTTAGATTCTAAAGCTTTATGTTTCTCATCTGGAATATGGGCCTATGCTTCACTTCCGAAAACACGAAAGTGACTTACATCTGGTTTAATTGAGCTTCATGCTTCTTCTGGAGTGATATTCTTTAAAACCTTAGTAGGAGTGTGATTTATTATGTAATTTGCACAATTAGTTGCTTCTGCCAAAAAATTAAGACTAAGTCCTTTAGATTGAAGCATACAATTAGGCATTTCCTTTAAGGTGCGATTCTTCCTTTCAGCTACACCATTTTTTTGTGGAGTATATGGAACAATATGTTGCATTTGAATTCCATTCTTAGTGCAAAAGTTGATGAATTTGTTGTTAACATATTCTCCGCCATTATCAGATCTTAGTTTAAGAATTTGATGTCCAGATTGTTTTTCAACAAAGGCCTTAAAGGCCAAGAACATGTTAAATACTTCACTCTTAAGTTTTAAGAAGTATACC